>APFE030690076.1:87710-97917 GCA_000404065.3 Pinus taeda | reverse complement strand
CAGTCTCCACTATCCAGTGAGCCCACACCTCTGTCCTCAGTTAAAATCACGCCTGAAATTTCAAATTATTGCTGCTAGTCAAATGAAAATTTGATGACGTTTTAGTATTTTTCACACCTTTCATTTTACGTTTTAAGTAAATTTTTGAGTGTTGACTTCTTTTTATCAAAAAATTCTCTTTCAACTACTTTTTGCATTTCAACCTTATTTTTCATGCCTCTCATTTTACGTTTTAAGCAAATTTGTGAGTGTCAACCTCTCTTTATCAAAAAAATGTCTTTCAACAACTTTTTTCATTTCAACCTTCATTAATCTCCATGTTTTAAGCAAATTTATGAATATCAACCTCCCCTTATCAAAAACTCTTTTTCAACTACTTTTTACATTTCAAAATTCATTAATCTCCTTCCAAGAATACTTTGTTTTTTCCTAAATTAGCTAAATGAATCAAGGCTTATTTCAAAATGAAGCCTTGTGAAAAGCTAAATAAAATGGTTATGTTAAACATGCTAATTGTGAAAATTTTGCTTTAAACAAAGGAAAGTTAAATAGGAGAAAAATAGGAGAGCACAACAACAATGTTGCAGAGTCCGTGAAGGTTAAATAATCTTTTCTCTGATATAGACAGGCTAATTTTGAAAAAATTGCTTTAAACAAAGAAAAGGTGAATAAGAGAACAATAGGGGAGCACAACAACAATGTTGTAGGAATCCATGAAGGTTAAATAATCTTTTCTCTAATATAGAAAGCAAGAATAGACATGAGAGGGTGGTGATTTGGATATTCATAATAAGAAATTAATAAGGAAATTCTATACTTAACTTTATAACTATTTAATTATAAAATAAATAATTAATATAAACATATTATATATTGTATAAAATAAGAATTAATATATTATTATATATATATATATAATATATATATAATATATATATATATATATATATATTATCATATCTTAAATAATATAGATATCTAAATAAAAATGATGATATATGAGTTATATAAATTTTAATTTTTAAATATTTAATAAATATGTCTAAATATTAACTAGTTATGAGTTTATATATTTTTTTCTATAAATATTCAATAGATAAAGTCTTCAATCATTGTAAAATTAAATTATCTCTTTTCTCTTCTCTTTCCAAACCAAAACATACACCACTAAGTTTGAACTCTCTTCTGGACTAGTTTAGTCCATTCATAATTATAGGCATTACAAACTCTCTTCTGTATCGGTTCAGTCTATTCATAATTCTAGGCATTAAGTTTGTTTCTAGAGGTATTATCAATTTTGACGGTTGAAATATGATATTAAATGTCATTTTGACATATTACAATTTTATAACACATGTCAATTTTGATGTGGATTTTTTTTCAATGGGCGTCAAATACGTCCTACAGGACGTCAAATTCCAGGCCTGGTTACAATGCATGGTGCTATGGATTTTACGGCTTGGCCCTAAGGGATAAGGAATATATATATGTGTCTGTGTGTTTTCATGCATGTGTGTGAGCCAAAATACGACTAATTGACAATACAAAGCCATTGTGATTTGTAAGGTTTTTTTCCATAAGTCATTAACCTCACAGTTGATTGTACATGTAATTTAGGCTAATAAGTGCAGGCATAAGCCCAAACCCTCAACACTTAACTCAACATTTTTTACACACACATATTGGTTATGTGTATTCTCAATTTTCATTATAGTAGTTGGTTTTAAAGCTTCCATGCATTCTTTTACATTCATTATAGTGAGACCTATAGACCTTAGAATTATCATTCTTGTTGAATAATTAATTAATGCTAGAATTTAATAGACTTAGAGTTTCAGGCGTACAACGTGTTGATATTTTCACACAATCAGAGGCATACGTGGGTTGAAATATTTTCTCTGGTATTAAAAGAAACATAGGCCATCCACATGAATGGATCCCAAAGCTACACACATGTATGTTTCAAGGTTTAAGGTCACAAGTCTATGACTATGTTATTTCATTCCACGGGTATACATCTATGTATATATCTAAATGCAATCAATTCATACTTGGGCAACTTCTAATCCCAACACTCCTATTAAGGACAAAAATTCATTTTAACAAGTTTGACGCTGAGTACCATATCTATAAATAGCTATTCCCACCTTCCCTCATTATTCATTCACACCAATAGCACTGACATATTTATCCTGTACACATAACACTAGCATATATATATATATATATATATATCCTGCATAAAGGATATTAGTGCAAAATTGCAGCTACAAGGGGCCAGTTGGCAGAACCTCTCTTCAATCACAAGTGAACCAAGTACCGTTTAAGAAACCAATACAAATATTTTCTTAATAGTCTAAACATATATTTAATGGCACATGTTACATATACATAAACTTATCTTTGAACTAGAGTTGGGAAATTGAGTTAAGGGCAATAACTCTCCTCCCAACCATGGACGAGTTGTAGCTAATTCTCACTTAGAGTTTTCATCCCCAAGTCAGATTCCAGAGACTAAGGTAGTTTTTCTCAAGAGATTAAACATTAATCGTTTGTTGAGATAAGGATTCCAGAGGTTCTCCCATCTCCACCCTTTAACTAATTAGTATTCAACAAAATGTATAAGGAATCCAAAGGCCTATTACCTCCATCCTTTAGCTATGCAATAGCCAATAAACTCCAAGAGATCCAGAGGCTTCACCTCCACCCTAAAGACCTCTAACACAGTGGTTCCACTCAATAAAGGGAGTCCAAAACCCATTGTGAAAACTAGATGAACAAGCAAAGGAGATTTAACGACTTTCTCTTACCAAGGTTTCAAGGACTAAGACTCCACCCCAGGCTACCAAGGGAATCTAGAGAAGACCATCTCTAGCCTTCAATCCCATGGCATCCATAGAGTTATGCTCACCTGGCGGAAATGATTTTTCATGTTCCTATTTCTAAATTGAGATGTTAATATTCTTTGAGTGTTATAAAAATGTGTAGAACTCCTCCTCTCCTCTGACTTCTTTGATTGC
Organism: Pinus taeda; assembly: GCA_000404065.3. Taxonomy (NCBI): domain Eukaryota; kingdom Viridiplantae; phylum Streptophyta; class Pinopsida; order Pinales; family Pinaceae; genus Pinus; species Pinus taeda. The sequence goes on along the minus strand of APFE030690076.1, from coordinate 94,897 downwards.
CTCTTCACTAGGGATATGCACATATTTTTCTATGTTGTCTCATATGCTTTTTTCCCTCTGTAATGGTGTTGTTCCTTATTTTTGTGGGAATGATCTTTGTTCACTCCTCCTTTGTTTTTCTCATCCCCCTGTTATTGTTCTAAGTGATCGTGTGTGTTGGTTTTTTGTCCCCTCCATGTCCACTTTATTCTAGGTCAAATTCAATATTTTTCCAACTGCCTATCCATGATCCCATACAAAAAAAAAAAAAAAAAAAAAAAAAAAAACATCCTTTTTATTTGTCTATATTTCCAAGTAGCATGGCTTCTCATTCTTCCTCTTTAGCTCCATAAATTTATAAAACTTAGTTTATTTACAACACACCAACCATCCTTTAATGGTTTTCATAAACAATTCAGATTTCTTGCAACAAGGAAATCTTGACATCCCAATCAAGTAACCCTCCTCAGCCTCTGGAATATGTGTCCCTTGTCTCAACTCCCTTTTCTTTCCATCAAAATACATGAAATATTTACAATGCATTCACAAGTGGAAAATAATTGGGGTCTCCACAATACATATCACATACCATCCTTCTTAACCTAGTAAGTTATCAAAACTATGGTGATTGATGATGCTTCTCTCACTTCTTTTATAGCATAGTACTAAAATGATGTTAATGAATTCCAATTAATTTATTACCTTCTTATAATTCATGATGACTTTATAAGTCTTAGTGAACATTAATCATCATTATCATTATCATATAAACTTTAAATATAATATTGTAATCAATTGATTATTACTAAATTTGTATAAAGTATGTTAAAGAATACTAGTTAATATCTTATCTTATACTTTAGGTAGAATTTATAAATTTTAGTGGAATTTAATCATTATCATCATCATATAAATTTTAAATATAATATTATAATGTTTATCTAAATAACTTCTTACTCAAAATTTTCCATCATTTAGCACACTGGGCATAGAATAGATGGTGATGGGTTACATTGTTAAGTCACTCCACAATGTGAATGTACTCTTAAGTCACTCCATGATGTGAAGGTCACTGGTTGAAAACTCCATGGGAAAAAATTCAACCATGTTAAGGGCTGGTGTGGCCCAAGTCGGGTGTGATCTTGGGTGATTTCCTTGGATTTTGATTTCTCAAGCCACAAGTCAAGCTTTCCAAAATCTCAATTTTACTAAAACTTTTTGTGTTTGGATTGTGTCCACTGAAATCCTCCCATGTCTCGATGTGCTCGTGATTTGTCTTAATAATGGCATGGGTTTCTTTCTAACTAATGGTGTTTCTCCTCCAAGGTCATGAAAATGTGTTTCAATCACTGGAACCATTATGCATACACAACTTATTTTTTATTTTATTTTTTATTTATTCTTCGATGATAAAAATTGTGTGGAATGTCAGTAGTTCCTTCCTGAAAAATAAAGCACATGTTTCTTTTACAAGCAAATTGCAGCGTTCCCTTAGTTTATGAAAGAATTTTGAAAAAATCAAAGTGCAACAATTCTAAAGTGAAGTGATCAAGTGTGTCACTAATATGAATATAGCCAAATTGATATAGATTTCCTCACCTCTATCTTTTTTAGTTTTGAAGGTGAGTACTACGAAAAAACCTGCGGTGTTTCCATGGGTTCCCCACTCTCCCCTGTTGTTGCCACCTTTTCATGGAGGGTTTCGAATGCAAATCCATGGCTTCAGCTCCATTCAAGCCTAAGCTACGGAAGAGGTTTGTGGATGATACCTTCATCAGTTGACCTCATGATCATAAGAAGTTGGATTTATTCATCCAACATCTAAATAATCTATCAAGCTCCATTAATTTCACCATGGAGACTGAAATTAATTGTAGCCTTCCTTTCCTTGGCGTTTTCATCTCCAAGAAAAATGATAGCTCTTTCGCTCACCAGGTCTTTCGAAAGAAAACCGGGACAGAGAAATACCTTCACACTAACTCCCATAATTTTTTAGCTCAAAAGGTTGGTTTTCTCAACACTTTAGCCACTCGTGCTCTTAGGGTCTCTGATAAAGATCACTTGAAAGATGAGAAACCCCATATCCTTGAGTTTTTTAAGAATAATTGTTATAGTTGGTCCCAAGGTCTCAGAGCTTCCTTGAATGCAAGCAAAGGTCCAAACTTAAGAAAATATTAGAGAGAATTGGTTACCAATCTTCAGCTTCCCTTTATCCAAGGTATCATTGATAAGGTTTCTCAAATTTTAAGAAATCACATGATCTCTTCTACTTTTAGATCCTTGAACACTATTTGTAGCTCCCTCAGATCCATCAAAGACCCATTGGATCCAAAAAACATGAAAAGTTTGTATTTAATCCCATGTTCCTGTGGGACCCCCTACATTGGAGAAATAGGCCGCTCTATAAATCAATGGATTCTTGAGCATGCGACTAATATCGAGCATTGTAGGACTTTCTCCTCAGCTTTAGTGGAACATGCCGAAAAAACTAAACACCGTGTTTGTTTAGAATATTCTTGTGCCATTGCAAGGATCGATCACTTCCATCATCAAAAGTTTAGGGAGGCTATAGAAATTGAAAAAAGGTCTTTCACATTGAATAGGGATGATGGGAGGAAATTAGCAGTTATTGGATCCCATCTCTTTTTTCCTAAGTTAGTGCCCTTACCCTTCCCCTTTCTTTCTTTATGCTAGTCTCCCTTCTTTTTGGGTCGATTCTTTGCTTCTCTTTTTCCTTATTTCATTTTTTTTTGCTTTGGTCTGATTTGTTTCCTATTTATAAATTAATTGTATGTATTATTATATATATTTAATTTATTTATTTATCTATTTATATTATTATTTTATTTGATACTTTATATTTTATATTACTATATTTATATTTTCTCATTTTTTTAATTATTTATTTTAACCCCTTTATATTTCTTTTATTATTTTTGAAACTATACAACTTAATGAGCCTAATGGTTAAGAGCATGTGTTTCCTCCTAGGAGGTCACAAGTTCAAAACGAGAGGGGGGTTAGAGTATGTATGTCTTCAAAGACTTAACAGTCAAATCGTTGTGTGGAGGTGGGTCCCTTGTAGCACAAATAAAAGGGTCTCATATAGCAATTTGGTGTCTCAATTGACCATTACGTTCATTTTATTTACTTGTTAATTTTTTTAAATTCATTTCTCTAATCATCTTGCATCTCTACAGTATATAATTGCATGGTTGGATCAGTACTTTTATCCAAATCATAATAAAAAACCACACTAAGTAATTTGAAACTCCCAAAAACATTCTCTCATGAATTATTTTTAATTAAATTAATCAAATTTCTTAAATAAAATTATTTATTATTATTTAAATTCATTAAATTTAATTTAATTTAAATTTAATTTAAATTTTAAATTTACTTTCTTACTTTTAATATAATTTAATCAACATTACATGATGACTCGCTTTATATAATTATTATTATTTTTACCAAGGAATTCACAACTAAATCAGCCTCGCATGACATAAGGTCAACACATAGCCATGGGTAAACTCGAGAGATTTAAATATGAAATCTTATATTAGATAAAAATTTATTTTCATTACTCATGCCAATTGAACTATCCCCATAAAACTACATTTTTTATTTTCATTTCTAGTGCCAATTGAAATATCCCAAAACTACATTTTCCAATAAAAATTTATTAAATTAAATCTTTATTTAAAGTGTAACAATTATCATTAATTATTTTTAAATTAAATAAAATAATAATTACTCTAACTTAAAAGTATCTCTGATTAAGAAATATGTTTTCATGACGATTCGTTAATCAATATTATATAATCACTTTATTATTTAAAATATAATATACTTTAAATTAATTAAATTAATTTTAGTTCAAAGTGTAATTTATGTTTAGAATTATAATATACTTTTAAATATAATTAACACGCAATTCTCAGCACCTGGAACTATTACGCAAAGTATGAGGTCGGTCAAAGATAGTACTGATAGACATTAGTTTAAGGGAATCTATAAAATAGATTGTTCCTGTGGAAAAAGCTACATTGGTGAAACAGGTTGTTCCCTGCAAACTAGACTTAAGGAACATGGAGCTGATATTAAGAATGAAAGGTCTCATACCTCGGCCTTGGCAGAACACTCCTCAAAAACAAAACACCATGTCTGTTTGGAAAGCGCCTCAATTGTCGCAAGGGAAGAACAACATCATAGATGAAAGATTAGAGAAGCTCTTGAAATTATGAAGCATCTGCATAATCTCAACAGAAACAATGGTATGGAGATTAGTGGAAGTTGGCTTCCCTTAATCAGAAAAATTAAGGTTAACAATACATCTTAGGCTTATCATTTAATGGTAGATTTCCCTCGCCCTTTCTCTTTTTTTTAGTAGTTAGTAGCATTACTATAATAATTTAATTATGATAATAATAATAATATCTAGTACTTAATTACAATATTTACATTAGTAATCATGATATAGCTACCTTATCTTTCTAGCTTCATTATTATGACTAGCATTATTATAATGTATTAATCATAAGATATTAATAAGTTATACTTATTCATTAAAATATATTAATTAATTAAAACTATTTATTAATATAAAATTATATATTAATTATTAACTACTTATATATAAAAATTAAACTTTGACATGAATGTTATCAATTATTACTTATTATGTATTATTTATATTATTATGATTACTTTTTTATATTAATATTAATTATTAGGTTTGACATGATATTCATCAAATTAATTATTACATTTGATTTTAATATTCATTAATATATTAATCCTATATAATATTTATTTTAAGTTTATTTAATATTACAATACCTAATATTACTTTTTTCATTAAATACCAATATATATTATAATTAATATATAGATACATTACTATTTAATAAATTATACTAACATATATTATATTATATGTTAAATTATTAAATATTATACATTTGCTAAGTTACTTCGATTAATGTTCAATTCTATTTATATTAATAATATATATTATATTATACTAGCATATAATAAATCAAATACTTATGTGTACTATTAATATCATATTCACTTAATATATCTACAATAAACAATAAATAAGTTATTAACTTAATTAGAATATAATCTGAATAATAATTTATAATAAATTAATAATTTATAATAAGTTAAAATCAATTAATTAACTCATAAAAAATAATAATAATAATATGATTGAAACATGGCCAACATTCATCTCATCCCTAAACCAAAATTCCCCAAACCAAATTTCCTCATTATTATTTAATCCCTCAATTGAGCTCTTCTTCTATCAAGCATTCATAAAGCCCTGATGATGGATCCCAGTTGAGATTTGAAACATTGACGAAAAATGGTTTTTACTGTGGATTCTCCGGTAACTAAGTCAGATAATTAAAGTAATTTTAGTTCAAAGTGTAATTTATATTTAAAATTAGAAATTAAAAAGTTGAAATTATATTTTATTTAATATATTTTTTATTAAATTTTAATCTAAATTATACTATTTTTATTATTTTTATTTTCGAGGTTAGGACCGTAGTCCATTCTAGCCGTTGGAGACTCTGCTCATGCTATTTAAAATGCAAAGCTGGATCTGGTTCTTCAACTTGTCCTGACGATGAACCACATTGGCTGGTTCGAAAGGCGTCGACAAATGATAGATCTTGTGATTTATGCCGAAAAATCTCTCATAAACCTGATATGGATCACAGAAGCCTAAATTCAACAACTTTATTTATTTAGTTTTGTTCAAAGTAGTTTGATATTTTTTTAAACTAAAATTTAAATTCAATTTAATTTTCATTTAACACTAATGCAAATAACACTAGCTTAGATCTATTTTAAGCGTATATTTACTTTCATTTAAAAAATTAATATAATTTATATTTTTATTTCATGTCTCATACAATGCTTAGTATTAAAGTATTAGTGTTTTATTGTCGCGTAAATACATATATAAGTATATATAATATAAATAACATATATATATATATTATATATAATATATAATATAATATATAATTTAAAATTATTATTTTTTAATGGTTGAAAACTAAACTTGTAAATTAATAAAAAATTAAATATTTCTAAATTTAAATTCGTGAGTTAACTAATAGACAAATGACTTTTTTGGATGGAATTTGATAATAAAATTTCTAGCAAGATTGTAATTTTTTATTGTTTAAAATACACTTTTGAATGCATAAATGGAACCCTGAGACACTTATTTTTGTAAATTAAACAACTTAAAAATTATTTTATTTTTATTTGTACTTGATTTTAAATAAAATTGACCAAAAAAATTACTTCAAATAGAACCATTTCATCTATTAATGAGACCACTGGAGCTTAACTCATAATCTTGATAAAAAATATCATAACCTTTAATTTGTATCATAAATTTATTACTATGTGAAATTTTGATAGTCAAATTTAACTACCCTACATTGATATTACTTATTTTTTGTTAATTTTAATTGACTTTTTTAAATGTTATTAAATTATGATTTTTTTAATTTCTCTTAAATTAAATATTATTTTATCACTTGATTCTATAACTTACTAAACCATTCATTTTTAGTTGTGGGTAAAGTAGTTTTCGAGAAAAGTGTTATCAACCATGGTTTGCTTGTAGTCAATGGTTTTGTACTTTATTCTTATTTAATCTATTTATATTTTAATTAAAATATATGAAGTTGACAATTAATTTTGTTATTTTTTATATATAACTTTCTCAATGTTGACAAACTTTTTTACATTACATGTACACATCTACCCTATACTATAATGTAAAGCTCTGCGCAATTTATACATATAATTTGTATATTTTATAAAAGTAAAACTTAAAAAGTGGTTTTGTGATGGGTGAGAGGAAACAATAGGGAAATATAAAAAAATATTTTTAAGTTTTCCCTATTGTATTTTTCCACCCATGTTTTCCTTGTTGACTTCCCTCATCTAAGAAAAACAAAAACTCATCCAAAAAAAATAAAAAACAAAAAATGTTTTTATGTTTTTTTCTATTGTTTCCCCACTCCCTTTATATGAGGATGGGGTAGGGTAAAAGAAAGTAGGAAATGGTGGGTGAGTAATGAGGAGGAGCTGGGAAGGGTATTGAAAAAAACATAATATTATTATATTATCATTTTATATATATACCAATATAGATCTATGTTAACCCTAGA
>APFE030690076.1:44499-59760 GCA_000404065.3 Pinus taeda | reverse complement strand
AACAAGTATCTACTTGTTAAAGATGGAATCGAATACTTTGTAAGAGCTCACAAGCTCAAGAATAATTATACTCTCATAAACTCAGGACAGATGAAAAGAATGATAAATTCATGCAAACAGTTCATACTGATGGTTGTAAAGGAAACGACACTTGATAAGACCAATATATTTGAGGGTTGTAATGCTGATCAGCAAGCTAATATAGAAAACATTGTTTCAGAGTATGATGTCTTATTTCAAGAACCTAAAGGTCTGCTACCCAAAAAGGGAATAGTACATGATATCATTTTGCAGCAAGATGTTCCTTTGCCTAACATTGGGATGCACAGGTTATCTGCTTTAGAGAATGCTGAAATCAAGAAGCAGGTGTAGGAGTTGCTCGAGAAAGGGTTCATCAGGCCTAGCACATCACCATGTGGGTCACCAATCGTTTTGGTGAGAAATAAATATGGCTCGTGGAGAATGTGCATTGATTACTGAGCACTAAATAAGATAACAATAAAAAATCATTATCCCCTTCCTCGCATAGATGATATTTTAGATCAATTGAAGGAAGCTATTTATTTCACCAAGCTAGATTTGCACAGTGGATACCATCAGGTCAGAGTTGCAGAGCAAGATGCATGGAACACTACTTTCAAAAGAAAGCAGGGATTGTATGAATGGCTGGTTATGCCTTTTGGCTTGACCAATGCCCCTGCTACTTTCATGAGATTAATGAATGATGTACTCATACCTTTTTTGATGATTTTGTTATTGTGTATCTGGATGACATTCTAAATTTTAGTAAAATGTGGGAAGAACATTTAAAGCATGTTAAGCAAACATTAGATGTTTTGAAAAGAGAAAAACTTTATGTTAAACTCTCCAAATGTGAATTTGGAAAACCTCTCTAAATATTTGGGTATATAGTAGGGGAGGTGAATGAAAATAGTCCTCTAAAGTGGCAGTCATCATGAACTCGCCTAAAACCCAAGTCTACTACAGAATGAGAACTTCTTAGAGCAACACAGTATTGGAGGAAGTTCATTCAAATTTTTCCTCAATGCATCTCCCTTCATGCTTTGATAGGATTGAACAAGGTGTTTCAGTGGGGAGGCAAACAGTAGAAAGCCTTCGACACACCTTGAAAGAAAAAATTAGTACAGCACCTGTACTAGCACTACCAGATCTACAAAGACCATTTGAGATCCAAACTGATGCTAGTGACTATGCCATGGGAGCAGTGTTGACACAGCATGGTAAACCCCTATGTTATCATTCTGAGACTTTTAATCCTGCAGTAGTTAACTATCCTACCTATGATAAAGAATTGTATGCATTAGTTCAGAGTGTGAAAAAGTGGAAACATTACTTAATGGGAAAAGAAATAGTAATACATACTGATCATCAGCCACTTCAATACCTACACTCCCAAACTAAGTTGCAGCAATCAAGACATTACAGATTGATGGGGTTTCTACACTAGTTTCATTTAGTCATCAGATATAAAAAGGGCATACATAACAAGGTTGCAGACATGTTATCTAGACCCATTATAAATGCATCTACCCTACTTAAGCATAATTCCGTGTTGCATGAAAGCTACATAGAATAGTATGCTCAGGATATGGACTTTAAAGATGTATATGCAACTTTGAGTCAAGGCAAAAGAGTAGAAGAATTGGACTATCATGTGAAGGACCGACTCTTATATCATCGTGGGAAACTCTGCATTACACAAACTGAGAGAGCAAAAATAATTAGGGAAGCACACACTTCTCTAATATCAGGCCACTTTGGGGTAAGTAAAACAGTTGCACAGCTGCAAAATTTCTGCTATTGGCTGAAAATGAATGAGACAGTTTCTAGATATGTGAAGGGATGTGTTATGTGTGCTAAAAGCAAGCCCAGTAATAGGAAACTAGGCTTGTACACTCCCTTGCCAGTTCCTTCTCACCCTTGGGAAAGCATGTCCATGGATTTTGTTGGAGGACTGCCTAAATCTAGGAAAGGTCATGATTATCTATATGTTGTTGTGGATAAGTTTAGCAAAATGTGTATTTTTGTACCCTGTAGTAAACAAATTACGGCTGAACAAACTGCAAAATTATTCTTTGAACATGTATGGGTTCATTTTGGATTACCCACTTTTATTGTATCTGATCGAGACACCTGATTTGTGGGGAATTTTTGGTCGAGTCTGTGGGAACTAATGGACACCAAATTAAAGAAAAGCACAACTTTTCATCCACAAACAGATGGCCAGACAGAAGTAGTTAACAGGATGGTGATCCAGTTAACTGAGAGGATATTGCAGCAAACATCCTAAGCTTTGGGATGAGCACTTGTGTTATGTGCAGCATGCTTACAATAGAGCCAAACACTCTTCTACACAGAGATCTCCTGTTTTGGTTTCATACCAAGGTCTCCTTTGGATTTTGTCTTTGGTAAAGATACCATGGTTGATAGGCATAGTGATGTGGACAAGGAAACTACGTTCATCAAACAGATCCAGGAGATCCACCAGGCAGTACAAGAATAGCTGGAAAAGAGCCAGGCCAAGTACAAGGCTAGGCATGATAAGCATTGGATGGAGCATAGTTTTCAAGTTGGAGACCAAGTCTAGTTGTATATCAGCAAGGACAGAATGCAAGGTGAAGGTAAAAAGATAAAACCTATCAGGTATGGACCCTTCAGGATACTTGAGAAAATTGGTAAAAATGCCTTCCGCCTTAAGCTACCAGCTTACATGCACATCTACTCAATTGTAAATGCAGACTGTTTGAGGTTATTTGAACCTTCAATGATTGAGGACCCTGAAGAGCAGAGTCAATTACCTTCTGTTGATGACCTGCTACCTGAATACCTTTATGAGTTATAGGAAGACACAGTGCTGGATAGGAACGTAAGGACGACGTGCAGTGGACAAATGGAATACCTCAAAATTGGGTTTAAAGGTTCGAAGCTGAGCAGTGCGATGTGGATTGAGATTGGACAAGTGAGACAACAGTTTCCTCACTTAGTAGATGCTTGAAGAAAACCAACTTTTGGTGGTCCAAAATCTTTTTCAATAGGGAGGCCGTGATCTAAATCGGATCCACAAAAGACTGTCAAGAACCTTCATTGTATCAAGTTAAACAAATCCTTGAAAATTCCAAAACAGCATCAAAAAACACCTTGAACCAATGGCAATGGCCGCCAACGTGGAACGACGAGGACCTCGGTCAAAGTGCACTGACCGAGGCCCATGGAGACTGTGCAAGAGGTCAAAATAGCCCCTAGGAGCCCCGGATCGGGAAAAGGAGGCGATTTTGATGCGCGATTAGCTCTTAGCTCTAATCGCGCATCGCTGGGAAAACAAAGCCAAAATGGAAAAACCTTAAGCACTCAGTCACGTTGAGAGCCAGAGAACCGCGGGCAGAGAACAAAAAGTGCTAAAGGACAAAGGCGGGACCCGTGCTGTGGAAAACCGACAGTTTTGATCCGGGCGCCCTTGAATGGTATGAGGTTTTGGAGGAGAGCAGAACAATCCCACTTAGCAATCGACGCATGGCAGCAGAGGTGAGAGAAAAAACTGTCGTGATCGTGCGCTATCAGTCGAGCAAGTCAACCACGCTCGATGTGCGTATGACTTTGGATCTGGAGGAGCCTAGATCAGATGGCTGAGATTGCACCCGATATAAAGAGGCGGAATCGACAGGGAATTAAGCCGCGATTTAAAGGGATTTGGAATCTGTTTGACCGCCACAGTGGAGAAAGAACATATACATGACATAACTAAAGAAATGAATCGACAAGTAGGCTGGCGATGTTCCAACGGGGACACATGGCACTTCTCGAGCATTCATGCTGACGCCAAACAGGGAACTCCAAGCACAGCTGCAGAAGGAGAATCAACGCAGGCAGGAGAGGAACCGAACATGCATAGGGATCAAATGGTTAAATCCGTGAACAGAGACAGATGGGAAAAAAAAGGAAGAGGAGGATTGAGAAGAGTCCAAGCAACCAAGAAAGACTGTGAATAGTGAACCCTGAGAGGAGGACTGAACACAAAGAACAGTAAAGCCAAGTAGAGGAGACAGAGGGCTGAGCTGACCACAGGAAGCATCGAGCACCAGAGAGCTTGAAGATTCAAGCCTTCCCATAGAGGAATCTGTCCCGACTGAGCATCACATTTGGCTCTTTCCACTGTAGACCAAGGGTCATAGAGCTGGTAGGAAGAAAAAGAGTCTGTGAACTCTGAGTGGCTTGGGGAATCCAAGAACCACCCTATCTAGCAAAATCTACTTCAGGCGAACTCACATTGAGTCCTTGTATTGTAATTTCTCTGCTGTAAGACACAATAAAACAAGGCCACCACTAAAGCTGGACTGGAGACGTAGCCCTGGAGAATAGCGTGAACTCCTTATTAAAAATTGTTTGTGTCTTTGTGTTGCTTATTGTATTTCTCTGTTGTCTTTCCATTTAAATGTCTGTGTATTGGCAATCTGATCGATCTGTTGTTTCAATTACACAGAACACACACTAGCACATGAGTCTGTAATACCTTTTGTTTAATAAATCTTCAACTGAGGTCACTCATAGGGTGATTATCAGATCAGTTTGTGTGCCCAATCGCGGTGATGGCTTGCCACTGTCTTTGTCAAGAAATTTTCCAATACCTTATTTGTGATTTCTACCTGTCCATTCGCTTGGGGATGATAGGGGTTGTCACTCTATGCTTGACCCCATACTTCTGCATTAGCTTTTCTATCATATGAGAAGTAAATTGTGATCCACCGTCTGATACAATTTCTCTTGGAGTCTCATACCTGGAAAAAATATCTTCAAGAAAGGAAGTCTACCACGACTTGCTCGGTTGCTCTCGTGACCACCCTAGCTTTCACCCATTTAGTTACATACTCAGTACAGACCGAGATGTAAGCCTTTTGATGTGAAGGTGGGTTGAAGGGACCAACAAAATCAATGGCCCATTTCTCGAATGGTTCAAGGACTATCTGGGGCTGCAGGGGCATTTCATTTGCTTTCCCAGGTTGTCCCATCCGTTGACAGCTATCACACCCCCACACGTAATCCCGAGCATCACAAAAGATGGAGGGGTAGTAATATCCCATTTGTAGCACTTTATGACCTTTTCTTTTGTCTGCAAAGTGTCCCCCACATGGCTCACCATGTGCAGCTTTTAATATCTTGAAAATATCATCTCCTGCGACACAACGCCGAATCTGCTGATCCACTCCCGTATGGAAGAGATATCCTACCATCCAAGAATATTGGGTACTCTGGTGAATGATCTTCCTTTGCTCCTTATAGGATAGGTGATGAGGCACTTTACCTATAGCCAAATAGTTAGCAATATCTGCATACCACGGAGTGTTAGCAGAAACAGCAAAAATATGCTCATCCAGAAAATCATCTTCAATTGGTGTTTCCATACCATCTCATTCTATCCTAGATAAAAAGTCTACAACCACATTGTCTTTACCTAGTTTATCTACTATAGTGATGTCGAATTCCTGTAACAGTAACAGCCACCTTGTAATTCGACCAGGGGTAACAAGTTTGTTCATTAAATACTTGATGGCCACATGATCAGTGTGCACAAAAGTAGGGTACCTGGTAATGTAGTGTCGGAACTTATTGATGGCATAAATGACAACAAGAAATTCCTTCTTAGACACTGTGTAGTTTAATTCAGCAGGAGCCATTTTTTTACTAACATAGTAGACTGCGTAAGGTACTTTGTCCTCTTGATGTCCCAATACTACACCAATTTCTATCTAAGAGGCATCCGTATGAATGGGGAACGGTAATGCCCAGTTAGGTCCTCTAAGCATCAGAGCACTACAAACTAACTCTTTAATTCTTGTAAATGTTACATCACAGTCTTTAGTCCACACAAATTCTGAATCTTTTGTTAGTAATTGAAATAGTGGGTGTGCTACTTTTGCAAAATTTTCTATGAAATGTCTATAATAACCAGCACAACCAATGAAACTACATACCTGTGCGACTGTTTTAGGTGTTGGAAAGTGAAGAATTACCTTTATCTTTGTTGGATCCATTTTGATTCCTTCAGCTGAGAGTAAATGTCCCAGAATGATTCCCTTTTCCATCATCATGTGACATTTCACTGTACTCAAAGAGATGTGTGCTTGTATACATCTTGCAAGAACTTTTTCCATATTTTTCAATCCTACCATGAATGAGTCCCCATATTGAGTAAAGTCATCCATTTAGATCTCAACAATGTCATTTATTAGGTCAAAGAAGATTCCCAGAATTGCCCTCTGGAAGGTTGTAGGAGCATTACATAGGCCAAAAGGGAGGTCCCAGTATGCAAATGTCCCCCAGGAGCATGTGAATGTGGTCCTGTCCTAGTCCTCAGAAGCAATTTGGATCTGGTTATATCCACTAAACCCATCCAGAAAAGAGAAATACTTCTTACCAGCCAATGTGTCCAACACTTGATCAATAAATGGCAAGGGGAAGTGGTCTTTCTCCGTCACATTGTTCAACTCCTGATAATTTATGCAGATCCACCATTTTCCATTCTTTTTGCGGACCATTACCAGTGGTGAAACCCGTTGGTTGTCTAATATTGGGTAGATGAAACCCACATCCAGTAACTTCTAAAGTTCTTCTTTCACCACGTTCTTCAACGTCGGGTTCATCCTCCTCTAAGGTTTTCTTACAGGACGAAAATCCTCCTTTATGTATATGTAATGGGTGCATAAGTTAGCCGGGATTCCCTTCATATCTGCATAATCCCAGGCGAAGGCCTCCTTATGTTTCCGCAGAATGTCCATAAGCTGCTCCTTCTGAGATTCTGACAGGTTCGAATTAATGTTCATGGTTTTCCCAGGTTCCAATTCCACTTGTATACTTTCATGAGGTGCACCAGTAGGTGCTTCCTCTAATCCTTCTGTTGTTTCCATACCTTCCTGAGTCTCACAACTTAGGATGGATTCTAAGATCTGTCGGTTTGATTCTGAAATGGAATGGGGATCATCCATGAAGTGATCACATCGTCTTCTGATCCTACTTTCAATTGTAGGGTCTGTCCAATAGTAAGGACAGGTCGTACTTCTTCATCTTCCATTCCATCCTCTATTGCAGATACAACCTTCTTACTACCCGCTAGTTTTATAGGTGAATTTGGTTCTGTAGGTGGATATAACACTAAATTCTTAGTGTTTTGCCCATTAGAAATGACCATATTCCCTAAGTGGCACCCAATGTAAGTGTCTGCAATGGCTAGCCATGGGCTCCCTAGAATTATGGGATGACTGCCCACTAAAGATTGTTTATGTAATACCAGGAAGTCTATAGGGTAATGCCATGAGTCTACTGAAATTATCACATCCTCCAGATTTCCTATAGGTTTGACTGTAGATCTATCTGCTAATTCCAAGACTGTAGGTGTATGCTTTAGATTACGAAGTCCTAGGACATGCATGGTTTCAGCGATGATGACATTGATGGCAGCTCCCAGGTCTACTAACACATTTGGAATCTCTACCCCATTAATCTGTACTGTCAAGATCGGGTTCCCCGGATCTCCATATTTCACTGGGATTGATTTTCCCATCATAAAATCCGACAACTTTCCCATCACATGTATAGTGAGGAGATCTTTAATTTTCTTGGCAGGTTTCTTTGAATAATATTCCCTAAGAGTTTTTGCATAAATTGGCACATCCTTCATGGCTTGTAACAAGGGAATTTTAACAAATAAGTTCTGCAACTCTCCTAATAAATCAAATTTATATTGAGGACCTGGTTTACTAATGATTAATCTCTTTGGGTAAGGTGGTTCAGAATGATGTTGTTTGGCAGGAGGCATTTGGGTTCTATCGGTTTTCTTTGGCTCTTCACTGACCAACTCTGCCTCCCTACCTTCACTATCAAGCTGTTCAATGATAACTGGAAGAGGTTGGATGTTAACTATCTGACCTGATCGCAAGTTCATTTCATACAGCTCTGTAGTGGAGATAATATATGAAGGCAGGTTAAGAACATCAGCTTGATGAGCTCCCTTATTGTTAGGGTCAGGGTTAGGCTGCATTGGGAGCTGTGGACGGGCAGGTTGGTTACCAGGAAGAACATTGGAGGGTAGTTGAAGCTACTGTTGGGGCATCTACAGAGGCATCTATGGAGGAAATTGATCAGGAGCAGATCCTCACCAGATTGGAGCCCACGGGGAGCTCGTACTGGCTTGTGGGTTCCATTGCTACCAAGGTGGGTACTGGTACTGTAGCCACATGGGAGGATAAGGCATGGTCTAAGGATTCATATTAAAATTGTTAAAATACTGAGATGGATCCAGGTACATACCTTGTTTTCCCATCAGAAGTCGGGGCTGCCATGGCTTCCTCGATCCCATGAGATACAACTGCTCTGTTTCCTCCCCCGTTCCTTGAAACACTACTTTCAAGCCTGGCAAGGAAGCCTGACATGAGCTGGTCGCATGGTTGAGCTCGCAGATCGCACATTCCTCTATGGAATTCAGTGGACATTCCCTCTCCGGATGCTTCTTCCTGCATTTTGGAAAAAACACTACCATAGTCTTGTCCAGCTCTAGTTGCTTTTGTTTTACTTGCAGAATGTCCATCTGTGCTGACGGGTCGCTGAGGATATATGTTCTCAGGTTGTCTAGAAAATTTCCAATTTCTGCTTTTGTAATAGCCCCACCATATCCCTTTACTGAACGGACCCCCTGCTTGTTTCTCGCAAGCCCCCATGAGCATTGAATACATAATTTGCAAATATCTTCGAACTTCTCCTTGGAGATATATCCTTTCCCCGCGATGTTCAATAGTTCCATCGAGTCTTCTCGAAGGGATCGAAGGAGAATAATCTTTAATATTTCCTTATATAGGTCAGAATGTCTTGACCTCTGTAAGGTGTAGTTGAACCTCTCCACACAATCTTCCAAGCTTTCATCTTATTTCTGTGTGAACTTGAAGAGTTCCTCCTTAATGTTCCAGGATTTACAGTAATCTTGGTATTTCTCCAAGAAAGCAGTCTGCATATCTTCCCATGTAGAAATGTATTTTCCTCCAAGGCCCATGAACCATCATAAAGCCATCCCTTTTAGAGTGGAAGGGAAAATTTTCAGCTTATGGGCATCTGTTGTGTAGTCATACCCCTGGCATACTATATCAAACTCAAATAGAAATGTGTCAAGGTATTCAGAGATAAGCACATGGAAAGTTGGTAAAGCTTCCAATGGAATGGGTTTTGTAGGTGCACTAGTTCCCAGATCTCCAATAGGGAAATCGATGGTGGAGTTTGTAGGAGCCATGAATATTTTCCAATAATCATTGGGGATCTCAACAGGCTCTGCAGAGGGTGGCTAAGGATTCTTTGTTACCGGGATTTGATCTACTTTGGTAGCACTTCCCTAGTCTCTTGGTGATGTAAATACCTCCCCGACTCTCTCTCCTATGACCCGATGGCTCGATCCTTTGGCTACAACTCCCTTTGCTTTACCAAAACAGTCTGATTTTACTGATGCTTTGCTTGCAATTTCCTCCTCTACTAATGCCAGCTCAAGATTCTCTGAATCAGGTCCACTGCTAGATGCTTCCTCCATGATCAAAGGGACCTGCTGTGTTGAGTCACCACAGGTTGCCATAACCGATACTAGCTTTTCCATTGATTGTCCTACTGACTTCACCCTTCTTGCTCCTAGTCTCACAGCTACGTGAGAGGATGCTTCGGATTCAGCCTTTGCTATGATCTCTTGTATATAGTTTTTTTTTCCCAGGTCTGGTCTTCCCCTTCTTTGGGCTCTCCCTCTACTCCTTTTATTGGGTTCTTTGTTCATAAAAAAGTTGGAATGATGGTGGGGTTTCTGTATGAACCTACAATGATCCAACCCTAGAGTAAAGTCTCAAAAGACCGTTCCTTCCCTAGGATGAAAGAACTAAAAAAAGAAAGGCAGCTATAGCAAAACCTAGGGTTTCAATCCTAGAGTGGGGCGTTAAAAGACTCCTCCCACCCCAGAAACAAGAACCAAAAACACTAAAAAACCATGGAAAACCATAATTTTCCCAGATCTGAAGCAGGGTGAAAACATTGTCCCTCCCCAAGGTAAAAGCTAGGGATTTCCCAAAAAAAATAAAGCACACACAAGTTAAAAAAAAATACTAGCTCAAGGCCTGGAGCAGGGCGTCAAAGGACTCCTCCCTCCCCAGGACAAGAGAATGGCCCAAAATAATCCGAAAAACAAAAATGAACAAACAGAAAGAGTACCTACGCTCAGGACCTGAAGTAGAGTGAGAAAACTCGTTCTCTCCCCAGGACGAGAGATTGATCCTCTGGCTAGTCTAGATCATTGTTTGCACCTTGCTAGCCTCCTCAGAAATGGTGCCAAAATGTTGGTGTCCAAGTAGGGGTGATTTGTCTACCTAATTCCGACATTAATCTTATTAATCCGGGTGTGTATCCTTTCAAGCAACATGCAAGGTATATGCAGGGGCAGACGCTTAATCTTTCTCAACCAAGGGTTCATGTTAAATATTCAAAACATAAATGCAAGATTAACAAATTACAGAACTAGGGAAATGATTAAAAATAGTAAAGAACTATAACAACAACATAAACTAGCAAATCACACACACACAAAGACACAACGCTTTATCAGAAAAGCGGGCCCGACTCTCTAATCAGGGCTGCATTAGCCATGAATATAATTAGAACAGAAAAATGGATGATCTTTTATTAATCAATAATAGAAGTGTACAATGCTTTTGGGTGAACCCCCATTCACAGGATCAACCTACGATTTATACACAGCGAGGGAGATTAACAGATCTCCTGAAAACATAGCAATTGCAGATACAAAGATATACATCAGTTGAAATAGTATCAGCATTAGATGTCTAAGATAGTAAGAAGGGCCAAGAATAGTTTAGGGACCCTATTCCCCGAGCTGCGTGACCTCTTTCTGATCAGTCGTTACCAGATCTGTTGCAATCTATTGAGTTGAGGGTTCCTGTTCTCATGTTGCAGTCAAACACATGATTTAGTACTGCAAATAGATAGACTCCGTGCGTTTTAGCTCATTAATTAAAATATACCAATAGGACAAGTAAAAGGGGAAATTTACCTTGTAAGTTTAACATAATAACATAGGTAAATGAGTGCAAAAAGGTCAAAAAGGGTAGTGTAAATGGTCAGAAAGATGGCCTAATTTAGCACCCAACACGGACTCCCCTTGTCAAATTGCTTCCCCTGTCCTGCTACATCTTTATGAATTAACTTGAGTGATGATAAAGAGATAACCCCCATCTTTAGACGCAGATGTTCGAATGATTCTGAAGGAAAAGGTTTGTGCTCAAACTATACCTCAATTATGGATGCTTGGTGATATGCCTGTCAATTGTCCACAACTGCATATATTTTGGGCATGCTTTACACTACCTGTCCCATAGTATGAGCCTCTTGTGTGTTATATATTTTTGGTCCTACTTTTTTATGATGTGGGAAATACCTTTTACAGTGGTTCTCTTCACATGTCCAGTATCTTAATAGTTTCCTGGTCTCATATCTATGTTGCTCTCCTATAGGATTGTCCAATCATTATCGCCATGAAACACCCCATTTAAGAAGAAATGTCCCAAATTGAGAAGAAAAAGACATGGGAGCTAGTACCCTGTCCAAAGGACGAAAACATAATAGGAACCAAATGGGTGTTCAAAAATAAAATGAATGAGGAAGGACAGGTTATCATAAACAAGGCAAGGCTTGTCTGCAAAGGCTATTCACAAATTGAAGGAATTGACTTTGAAGAGACATTTGCACTAGTAGCTCGTATGGAAGCTATCAAGATGTTCTTCACATTTTCTTTCTGAAAAGGATTCAAAATCTATCAAATGGACGTGAAATCAACATTTCTAAATGGTGAACTCAAGGAAGAAGTCTATATGGAGCATCAGCATTTCTAAATGGGGAACTCAAGGAGGAAGTCTATATGGAGCAGCTAGAAGGGTTTGATCTAACAGAAGGAAAGGACTTATTCTGTAAGTTTAAAAAGGCTTTATATGGGTTGAAACAAGATCCTAGAGCTTGATATGCAATATTGGATCACTATCTACGACAACAAGGCTTCAAAAAGGGAGTGGCTAGAAGTAATCTATACATAAAGACAGATGAAGGTAAGTTACTAGTTACTCTTGTTTATGTCGATGATCTGATTTTTGCCAGCAATAATGATGAAATGAGCCATGAATTTTCTCAAAACATGTCAAAAGAGTTTGAGATGTCAATGATAGGAGAGTTGTCTCACTTCCTTGGACTTCAAGTATCTCAAACCAGAGCAAGATTTTGTATATCTCAAACCAAATATCTAAAAGACATGCTCAAAAGATATGGAATGGAGGACTATGCACCCATGAGTACACCTATGACCACAAATGGAAAATTGAGCAAATATTATGACTCCCCTCCAGTAGATGCAACTCATTACAGGTCAATAATTGGAGCCCTTCTATACTTAACAAATACAAGACTAGACATAATGCAGGCAGTAGGAATGGTGGGAAGATTTCAATCTGCTCCCAAACAATCCCATTTATTAGCTGTAAAAATAATTCTCAGATATCTGAAAGGAACTCCTGATTTCAGTCTTTGGTACCCAAGGAGCTCAAAACTAACTGTAACTACATACACCGGTGCTGATTCGGATGGAAGTATAGATGATCGGAAAAGTACTAGTGGAAACGTGTTCTTCCTAGGAGATTGTTTAGTATCCTCTCTCAGCAAAAAAACAGTCATCCATATCATTATCCACAACCGAAGTTGCTGCAACAGACTGTTGCACTTAGATACTATGGATGAAGGAATCTCTAAAAGATGTCTACATATGTACAGATCAACCGATTACCGTCTATCGTGACAACAAAAGTGCTATTAGTCTCAGCAAAAATCAAGTGATGCACTCAAGGACCAAACACATACTAATCAAGTATCATTTCCTCCGTGAGCAAGTGGCTGAACGAAGCATCGTCCTAGAATATATCAGTACTAAGGAGCAGATAGCTGATATTTTCACAAAAGCTCTTCCTCGAGAAGCATTCGAACATCTGCGTCAAAAGATGGGGGTTATCTCTTTATCATCACTCAAGTTCATTCATAAAGATGCAGCAAGAGAGGCAGAGTAATTTGACAGGGGGAGTCTGTATGCACTCCTTTGCAATTGCTGACAAAGTGGGAGAGCAGAAAAATATTGCCATCAATAAAAAGGGGGAGATTGTTGGACACAGATTGTCATTGATGTCAATATGGCCATATTCGAGGAATAGATGGAGCCAAGAGGAGCATAATAGAGGCATGAGGAACAAAGTATAGGAGCAAACAGAGCAAACAGAGGATGTAGATAGCCATCGGAGCAACAGAGGAACAAGCAGAGCCATCGAAGCAACAGAGGACACAAACAACCATCAGAGGAAGTAGATAGAGCCATTAGAAGAGCAATGGGTGCATTTATATCATTGGGAGCTACTGGGCCAAAAAAGAGTTATATGCATGCAAAAACAGACAGAGGAGCATATATTATATATATGTGTGATTTTACACTATTGGAGTGCACAGAAAAAAAATATTATATATATCATATATCTATATATATATATATAATACTTATATATAGATATGTGTGTGTGTGTGTGTGTGTGTGTGTGTGTGGTGTGTTGTAATATACACACGACAACACACACACCACACACACCACACACACACACATATATTATATATAATATATATATATAATATTAATTAGAGATGCCAATGCATTTAAACACTATTAGGAGCACATAACATTCGAGGGCCATATATGCTAAAGGAATACACTATCAAGAGCGCATATCATATATCTGCCACAACCTCATGTATCGGCAGCTAAATCATATATATGAATGCTTTTACACTATCGGGAAGTGGAAAAGGCAGAAAGACTGAGTATAGGAAAATACATTATTGGAGGTGGAAAGTGGACTCAAAACTTAATACATGGGAGCAGTGAGTCATATCGGGTCTGGCACCTAATATTGCATCGCTAAAATGAAGTGGTTTGCGTTAACGCCAAGCCCTAAACCCTTGCAACTTGTGATTGCTAATGTATATTGCATCGGCACATTGGGAGCGGAGCTATTATGTGTCAAGCAGTCCATTGCGATCACCAATAGCGATTTGCAATGTTGCATCATACCTCCACCAAGGGCAACTCCCGATTGTGATGCATATCCATGTAGACCCACCACACATTGCAATATGACTTAATCTATCATTGCATCTGTCACATATCACATATTATGAAGCCTTGCCACACTAAAGTGCCGATTGCGACATGGACCTGACCTTACTCGATAGAGGAACATGTGCGGGTGTAATATTTCTTGAAGCCTGCCCTTTAGTCTCTTTGACTGTTTTTTCTCATATTCTCTGTGTAAATAAATATTTGTCTTGTGAGGTGTGTTTTAGGCTAAAAGGCTTACAATAGTTGTTCCAATGGTTTAGGAGGCTAAACGTTAGTGAAATGGAGTGATTCATGGCGATAGTGATTGCGATTGGGACACAACATCTCTATTAAACTGGAAAAAAAAAACGTGTGTATGTCCATAATGATTGAAAAATGAATGTTGTTATGTTGTAACACGTAACAATGATTTCTTTGTGTTTTCCTTGGACCTCTCTTATGAAGCTACGTGTCCATGGAGTATCAGTGAACTTGAACAGCTCAGAGGAAGCCACAGTGACTGCGGAGGGAAGCTGAAAGATCAAGTGAGGCAGCGGAATCTACAACGATGGAGGAGGAAGCCAAAGAGGCAGTGGAAAGTGGAAATGTTCAGTCAGAGTTGTATGAAACACATAAAAACATAAAAACAAGGGGAAGTAATGTTGATGAATGCATAACCTGTAAGAGAGGAAGCTGAAGAACAAGAAAGAGCATGGAGAGACCAGAGAAGCAGGAGAACTAGAGAAAGGCAGAAGCTCAGTAGTGTTGGGTGCAAAAAACTACAGTAAAACAGTTGATATCAGGTTTGGGTTGGAGCCCAAGAGGTTGGATCCTTTGAACTAAATAGGATTGAAATCCTTGGGAGTTGGTGCTCCTAAGAGCAAAACTATTGTAAGACAGAGTTGGTGCTCTGGATGTTGGAGCCTCACTGAAGTCCATGTTGGAGCTTGGCAACAAATTGCAAACAGTTATATTTATTGTATTTATTTCATTGCACTATTTCTTGTGTTAATAAAAGCATTAATTCCAGTTATCTA
>APFE030690076.1:0-34575 GCA_000404065.3 Pinus taeda | reverse complement strand
ATAAAATAATAATATTTTGAATTTTTTAATTCGACGGATGAAATTAAGAGATGTCTTGATCCTCATCGACGGTCGAGATCGTTTTGTCATGGATCACTCAAACTAGCCGTTGGGATTTTTTCCTTTAAATAGGGTGCTAGGGGTCATTTCAAAGAAATCAGATATTGGATCTGAGTTTTCGCTGAAGAAGCTCTCTTGTAAATATTTTCTGGTGCTAATAAAGAAGACTTTGGGGTCAAAATCCTGTTGGTGTTTCTCTCTTAATGTGCTGTGAGCAAATTTTATTTTTGCATATTTTAATTTTCAGCCGTTAATGACAGCTTAATGAAGAGTATTGTTGAGCATAGGTATCTTGTTCACATGCTAGGGTTTTAGTAGTATTAGGGTTTCTGATGTAATGGCAGGTATCTCCATTGTGTTTGAGATCCAGTACTTCTTTTTCTCTCTTATTTGACGGTTGAAGTGAGCCGTGCAGGAAACCCTTGAAGATCAGTGGGCGTTAGGGGAAGTTCTAGGATGAACCAGCCAACTCCCATAGGCACTTTTTGCAGAGCCCAGCTGGTTTTGACCCTGGGTTAATCATTTAATCTGTTTTATGATTTGCATGAGAGACTTTATGAGGCATTTTAAAGCAAATCTGAAGTTTTTCCTAAAATATTTTGGGTGATAACTGATAAATCTGGCTACTAAAGAGCCTTAAGATCTGTAAATAAATGTAAATTATTTTTTTTTTGCTGGTTTTTAGGGTTTTATTAATTTTTATTTGTTTCCAGGTTTTGGTAGCCTGTTTCATTGTTTGCAGGATACAGGTGCTTTGGAGCAGAGAAATTCAGACATAAAATTTGTGAAGAGCTTCATTGTGTTCTGGGAAATCTGCTTGTTGTTCCTTCATTTCTTCATATTATTTGGAAGAAATTCGAATTTTGGACCTGCAACCATACACCATGCGTCGGAGGATTCAGCCATTGAATATTACTGGAAGATGCAAAGCCCTGACCATCCCCTCATACCTGCACGTGAACCTGCAAACTGCAAAACGATTTCGATCTTTGAAAGTTTCGTGGATATCAGGTGCATTTTTTTTATTTTCACTCTGTGCTGACATCGAATCTTCATAACCTTGATCATCTGCAAACACAAAAAATGCAGGTATATTTGATGGGCATCATTTTCAATTGATACGCACAGTTAAATCGGTTAGCCGAGTCTGGCATTTCATAGTTCAATTATAAATCGATTTTCATATGCGTGGTTGCTGTTCAGAAAATCCAAAATCAAATTTTTTTACATGCGTGTGGTCTGAAGTTTCCTGCATCCTAAACCCCGTCCGTTCCATTCGTGCCCGTGTCCATCTCCTCTGCCCGCCATCGAACCCTCAAACCCGTCCGCTTAAACCTGCAAAACGCATCCAGCTCTCGTTCTTCTCCATATCCAGCACGCTTACCTGCATAAAACGCAGCAAATCAAATCAGAATACATTTCTTAATGGATCAACTGACTGTATGCAGCCACAGGGTTTCTCCGCCGTCGTCCACAACCTACACACGCAACAAAACAATGTGTGGGAACCATAGGGCTGTGTATTTCTCACGTTAATGTTCCATTTCGTTTTGTTTGGCTAACGCAAAGAAGATCGATTTCATTTTCAGGCTTTAGGTAGTGACGTAGCCACATTTAAAAAAAAAAAAATTGTATGCGTCGTGGCTTTAATGCGGGTGTCATTTGTTGCGTGAGTTTTGGTGGGTTAGCGTAGGTTTAGATTAGGTTTAGTTTTTTTTATTGTTTCGTTTCATTTAATATATATAAGCGTCATTTTTAATTTCATTCAGTTTTAGTTTTTTTTTGTATGTATGCATGGTTTAGCGTATAGTGTAGGTATGATATAGTTTAGGTTTATTTTTTTTATTTTGTTAGGTTTGAATTTTAATAAAATTTAAAAAATTCCATAGAAAGTTTTTGTTTTAGGGTTTTCAATTAGGGTTTTTATTTAGATTTTAAATTTTGATTTAAAATAGATTTTATTTATTTATTTATTTTTGCTTTAGAAAAATAAAAAATAAAAATAAAAAATCATAAAAGAATATAAAATAAAAAATCATAAAATTTTCTTTTTAGATTTTAGACTTCAGTTTAAATTTTAAGTTTTATTTTAGTTTAGATTTTTTTTAGTTTTAGAATTTTATTTTGTCAGAAAAGCCATAAAAAATTTATCGTGGAAATATTTTTAAAGTCTTAGCCTGGGTATCTCATCGCTTTCTATTTTTCTTGCGGAGGCTAAAATTTGGGATAAATGTTTATCTAGCATGCTTGAATATAATATCTGGTTAATGTGCATGGTTATATCTTTCAAAGTTTATTTTTCAGATTGCTAGTTCATCGTTAAAAATATCGTGAGTTTACTGGATATCTTGCATTGTTATGATTGCTATGAACTGTTTACATCTCTGCAACATACAGTAAATAATCCCTTAAATGTCAAACCCATAAGGCACTGGTCCATCAAATTGAACAAATTCATTTAGTGCTTTTCTCTTTCGTGCCTCCCAAACCAACTGGTTCGCAGTTGGTCGTCCATCTCCTTACAGGTTCTACCCCCCTTAGCCGCGGGAGACAGGCTTAAACGGAGAGATCAGGGATCAGAGTGACAGCCCCCGGTCTGAGCGTTGTCGTGACAATCTGTGCGACAACATTTTTTGGCACCGTTGCCAGGGACAGCGTTTTTCTGTTCCTGGTGATTCAACGACATTCATCTTCTCATCTCTCATCATTCTTTCATCTTTCTCATCTCTCATTTGAGCTGGCAGATTCAAAATTTTTGGTGTCTCTTGATCTTTTCATCACCTTACCTTTCGTCATATCAGCAGCTTCTTTTTAGTTAGTTTCTTGTTTGTGTGGCGACTCCATTTTCCTTTTTTTCCCAGACAAGAAGCTTCCCTCATATCTGCTTGTTGGTTGTTTTTTTTGGATCCTGGAATCATATTCATTGTTCAAGTGGCGACTCCACTTTCTTCATCAATTGATTTTCTTGAGTGGAAATCTTGTTCTATCATCCATTTGTTCCCTTGTCATTCATCATGGATTATGCGTTAAGACCATGTCATTTTGATGACCTCCATGATATTTCGGAAGTGGCCATCTCTAAATTACTTTTGTTCTCAAGTGGTGATTCAGTCGCTGTAAAAAGGCATCTAGGCTTGTTCACTCGCATAATGATCATATATTGTAGACCCTCTCAATACGATCACGAAGATGTCAAAATGCGTCTTTTTGTCTTTTATTTAGAGGGTGATGCTTTAAATTGGTTTAATAATTGTCTTGAAGGTTCCTTCACTTCTTTACAAGACATTGTCAATGCTTTTAAAGACATATATGGTTATCCAGATAGCCCGCTTTGTGCCCCTAAAACTGTGCAGCAGAATGAAAAAGGTCCAGCTGTCAGTGAAAGATTCCAAGACAATGCTTCATATCAGAGTGTGCCATCCACTTGTGCCATTACAGATCAGATTCATGATAATGAAAAAATAGGGGTAAATGACAATGAAAAGGAAGATCAAAAACAAATTATACAAGAACTAATGTTGCTAGTAAAAAATATGGTGATCAATCAAACTAATTACGCCAATGATGTGAGAACTTTATGCACCCACCTAGAAAAACGTAATAGAGAGATGGAGATCATGCAAAATCAACATGCTAAGGAAATTGAGGCCATGAAGATTAATCACGACACAGAAATTAGTTTTATGAGAAGCAAGTTGTCAGGCTTAGAGGAAAATATGATGACCATGAAAGTTAATCATGATAGGGAAATTAATTCTATGCAAAACAAGTTATTAACTATGGATGAAGAAATGACTATCATGACATTCAATCATAATAATCAGTTGGCTACCATACAAGCAAATCATAAGGAAGAGATAAACTCTATGCAGCATTGCTTGATGATCATAAAGGAAAAAGACGGTAAAGTAATAAAAAGCATGGAAGCTAATCAGATATGTCTTCAGAAAAAGTTATTAACCATGGAAGAAGATCATACTAGGGAAATCAGTGCTATGAAAAATGAACACTCTATCCAGATAAATCAGGAGCCTTCTCATTTGTTGCAACAAGCTCCATCTTATTATGAGGAGGTCATTCGTTCGATTGAAAGGTGGTTAATTGAAGGTGATCCAGATAAACTTAAGAACGATAAAGATCATATGGAAGATGAAGAAAAACATGTCACGCATATTTTACATCCTTCATCCAAGAACTTTGAAACAGAAAGTTCCACGTCATCAGTAATCCAGCCTGCCACAAAGAAAAAGTGCAAGAGAAAGAAAATGAGAAGAAGATTTGATGCATCAGACGGCCGTGAGCATCTTGATTTTCGGATAGGAAGAAGTCCTACCATATGCAGAATTGGACATGGCACATCCGACAAGTAGCCGACAAATTTTCCTGAAAACAGGCAAATGCTCAGTATACACTATATTGAACACATCTGATGCCATTGGGCATCCACTATATTTCTAACCTTACTCTTTGTCATTTTCAGCATTTCATTTTCTGTTTTAGGATTAGAATTACTTTTCATGTTATTAGATAGTTGATAAATGAAGAGCTTCTATCTTTCATGTGCTTAAATGTTATATGATGATTTTTGAATGGACGCTACTTATTTCTGTTGTGTGTTGCGTGGGTGCAGATTCTGGATTCTCACATTCCTACAGTGTAGCAACGTGTCCCCAAGTAGAGCCAGATGTTAACCGATGCGTGCCAACTACCCATAACAATACACCCCCTTTTTTCGCAAAAAGGGGCAGCGCTTGATCGAGATGTTCGTGCCATTCAGCAGTCATCGTCATTCTCCTAATCTTATTAAAGTTCTAAACCCAGTCTGCATTTTGATGTAAATAATCTTAGCAGAGTTGAGTCATGTATGTAAATTGCCTAGGTGGACCTAATTTTCTAGTGGTAATCTTCATTCCGGAAGGTTTTTCATCTCACCGATCCATGATCGGCATAGTTTTCCTTCAACCTGACCCCAAAGCCGGAATGAATTTTATCATTAGAGTCTTAGGAGAATCCTAGTGTGTTAATCTGCTAGATTATGTTTGGTTGCAGAACTGGGTGGTCTATGAGGGTCTGTCAAAGGGCTTTTCCCCTTGAAGATGTAAATTTTGTAAAAAGTACATGATGTAAAGAGTCTTGAGGGTTGAAAATGGTAATCCCTCATCCGTTCTTAAGTCCTAGGTCTAGGGAAATTTCTCCAAAGGCTATTTTTTGATGATCCATAAAAAATAAAAGATAAAAATAATAAAAATATAAAATAATAATATATAAAATAATAAAATAAAATAAATAAAAAATAAATTTTAAAAATAATAAAATAATAATATTTTGAATTTTTTAATTCGACGGATGAGATTAAGAGATGTCTTGATCCTCGTCGACAGTCGAGATCGTTTTGTCACGGATCACTCAAACTAGCCATTGGGATTTTTTCCTTTAAATAGGGTGCTAGGGGTCATTTCAAAGAAATCAGATATTGGATCTGAGTTTTAGCTGAAGAAGCTCTCTTGTAAATATTTTCTGGTGCTAATAAAGAAGACTTTGGGGTCAAAATCCTGTTGGTGTTACTCTCTTAATGTGCTGTGAGCAAATTTTATTTCTGCATATTTTAATTTTCAGCCGTCAATGACAGCTTAAGGAAGAGTATTGTTGAGCATAGGTATCTTGTTCACATGCTAGGGTTTTAGTAGTATTAGGGTTTCTGATGTAATGGCAGGTATCTCCATTGTGTTTGAGATCTAGTACTACTTTTTCTCTCTTATTTGACGGTTGAAGTGAGCTGTGCAGGAAACCCTTGAAGATCAGTGGGCGTTAGGGGAAGTTCTAGGCTGAACCAACCAACTCCCATAGGCACTTTTTGCAGAGCCCAGCTGGTTTTGACCCTGGGTTAATCATTTAATCTATTTTATGATTTGCATGAGAGACTTTCTGAGGCATTTTAAAGCAAATCCGAAGTTTTTCCTAAAATATTTTGGGTGATAACTAATAAATCTGGCTACTAAAGAGCCTTAAGATATGTAAATAAATGTAATTTTTTTTTTGCTGGTTTTTACGGTTTTATTAATTTTTATTTGTTTCCAGGTTTTGGTAGCCTGTTTCATTGTTTGCAGGATACAGGTGCTTTGGAGCAAAGAAATTCAGACATAAAATTTGTGAAGAGCTTCATTGTTTTCTGGGCAGTCTGTTTGTTGTTCCTTCGTTTCTTCAAATTATTTGGAAGAAATTCGAATTTTGGACCTGCAACCATACACCACGCATCGGAGGATTCAGCCATTGAATATTACTGGAAGCTGCAAAGCCTTGACCATCCCCTCATACCTGCACGTGAACCTGCAAACTGCAAAACGATTTCGATCTTTGAAAGTTCCGTGGATATCAGGTGCGTTTTTTTTTATTTTCACTCCGTGCTGACATCGAATCTTCATAACCTTGATCATCTGCAAATACAAAAAATGCAGGTATATTTGTTGGGCATCATTTTCAATTGATACACACAATTAAATCGGTTAGCCGAGTCTGGCATTTCATAGTTCAATCATAAATCGATTTTCATATGTGTGGTTTCTATTCAGAAAATCCAAAATCAAATTTTTTTTTACATGCGTGTGGTCTGAAGTTTCCTGCATCCTAAACCCCGTCCATTCCATTCGTGCCCGTGTCCATCTCCTCTGCCCGCCATCGAACCCTCGAACCCGTCCGCTTAAACCTGCAAAACGCATCCAGCTCTCGTTCTGCTCCATATCCAGCACGCTTACCTGCATAAAACGCAGCAAATCAAACCAGAACACATTTCTTAACAGATCAACTGACTGTATGAAGCCGCAGGGTTTCTCCGTCGTCGTCCACAACCTGCACACGCAACAAAACAATGCGTGGGAACCATAGGGCTGTGTATTTCTCACGTTAATGTTCCATTTCGTTTTGTTTGGCTAACGCAAAGAAGATCGATTTCATTTTCAGGCTTTAGGTAGTGACGTAGCAGCATTTAAAAAAAAAAAAAAATTGTATGCGTCGTGGCTTTAACGCGGGTGTCATTTGTTGCGTGCGTTTTGGTGGGTTAGCGTAGGTTTAGATTAGGTTTAGTTTTTTTTATTGTTTCGTTTCATTTAATATATATAAGCGTCATTTTTAATTTCGTTCAGTTTTAGTTTTATTTTGTATGTATGCATGGTTTAGCGTATAGTGTAGGTATGATATAGTTTAGGTTTATTTTTTTTATTTTGTTAGGTTTGAATTTTAATAAAATTTAAAAAATTCCATAGAAAGTTTTTGTTTTAGGGTTTTCAATTAGGTTTTTATTTAGATTTTAAATTTTGATTTAAAATAGTTTTTTTTTTTTTAGAAAAATAAAAATATAAAATATAAAATCATAAAAGAATATAAAATAAAAAATCATAAAATTTTCTTTTTAGATTTTAGACTTTAGTTTAAATTTTAAGTTTTGTTTTAGTTTAGAGTTTTTTTAGTTTTAGAATTTTATTTTGTCAGAAAAGCCATAAAAATTTTATCGTGGAAAGATTTTTAAAGTCTTAGCCTGGGTATCTCATCACTTTCTATTTTTCTTGCGGAAGCTAAAATTTGGGATAAATGTTTATCTGGCATGCTTGAATATAATATCTGGTTAATGTGCATGGTTATATGTTTCAAAGTTTATTTTTCAGATTTCCAGATCATCGTTAAAAATATCGTGAGTTTACTGGATATCTTGCATTGTTATGATTGCTGTGAACTGTTTACATCTCTGCAACATACAGTAAATAATCCCTTAAATGTCAAACCCATAAGGCACTGGTCCATCAAATTGAACAAATTCATTTAGTGCTTTTCTCTTTCGTGTCTCCCAAACCAATTGGTTCACAGTTGGTCGTCCATCTCCTTACAGGGTCTACCCCCCTTAGCCGCGGGAAACATGCTTAAATGGAGAGATCAGGGATCAGAGTGACAGCCCCCGGTCTGAGCATTATCGTGACAATCTGTGCGACAACAGACACTATGAACAAAACTACCCACTCAAAGGAAGAAAGACGAGTAGTAAGAATTCCAACATGGATAAATGTGGCCTGGCTCTATATGCTCAAAATAATGGAAATCATTAGTTTGTGGATAGTGGGTGCTCCAGACACATGACAGGAGACAAAAGGAAGTTTGTCTCATTGAGAAAAAAGGAAGGGAATGTGTCCTTTGGAAGTGGATCTGGCAAAATTGTGGGAAAAGGAATTGTCACTCTAATCAATGGAAAAGGAAAAGCTCAAGATGCTCTGCTAGTAGACAGGCTCAAACACAATCTCCTAAGTGTCAGCCAAATCTGTGATCAAGGACATAAGGTTGTCTTCAGCACCAAAGACTGTGAAATAAGGAACTCTTCCGCAGGTGAACTTGTTGTGAAAGGGGTTAGAACACTAGACAACATTTACATTCTGAACAAGATTCAAGAAAATAAATGCTACTTGAGTCAAACAAATGAAAGTTGGTTGTGGCACAAGCGACTTGGACATACAAGCTTCAAAAATCTGATCAATATCAACAAGATTAGAGTTGTACGAGACATCCCAATGTTGTTGAAACCAAATCAAGGAGTATGTGGTCAATGTCAACATGGAAAGCAAACCAGAACCAGCCACAAGACAGAGGAGCTCTCTACATCAAAGCCCTTGGAGATCATCCATGCTGATTTGTGTGTACCAGCTAGAATCAAGCACTCCAAGGAGAAAGGTACTTTGTGTTATTTGTTGATGACTATACTAGAATGATGTGGATTTATTTTATAAAGTATAAATCTGAAACTTTTGAGTGTTTTAAGAATCTAAAATCCCTTGTAGAAAATGAAAAAGATTCAAAATTTAAGTGCCTCAGAATAGACAGAGGGGGAGAATTCACATCAAACGAGTTTAGTGAGTTCTATAATATTCATGGAATTAAAAGGGAATTCTCTGCCGCCAAAACACCTTAGCAAAATGGGATAGTTGAAAGAGGAAACCGAACAGTCCAAGAAAGGGCAAGAACAATGTTATTAACAGCAGACTTGCAGCCAAAATTCTACAGAGAAGCCGTAGGGACAGCTGTATATACATTGAATCAAACTCAATTAAGACCAAACTGTGAAAAAACTCCTTATGAGTTATGGAAAGGAAGACATGCTTCAGTGAAGTACTTTGATATATTTTGAAGCAAGTGCTTCATAAAAATCAAGGATGGCTTACCAAGAAAGTTTGATTCTCGGGTTGATGAAGGGATATTTCTTGGATACTCTACACGAAGTCGGGCTTACAAGTGCTACAATTTTTCACTAGAGAGAATAGTGGAAACAATTGATGTAAAGGTTGATGAAGACCTTCCAAAAAAAGAAATTGAAAAACATGAAGATGATCTTCTCATTGAATAAGAACCTAAAGAAGAAGAAATAGATGAGGAAGAAGAAGAAGAGGAGAAACAACCACCTCATACCCCTTCAAAGATGAAGTTTATTTAGAAATATCATCCAGAAGAGAAAATTATTGGCAACAGAGATGAAGGGATGCAAAACCGAAGAAGGGTGACCATTACACCAAAGAGAAACATTATTGCTTTGCTATCTATGATAGAACTAGAAACATTTGCAAAAGCAAGTAAGGATCCTCATTAGGTAAAAGCCTCGAAGAAGAAATGTCCCAAATTGAGAAGAACAAGACATGGGAGTTGGTACCTCATCCAAAGGAATAAAACATAATAGGAACCAAATGGGTCTTCAAAAATAAAATGAACAAGGAAGGACAGGTTATCAGAAACAAGGTAAGGCTTGTCTGCAAAGGCTATTCACAAATTGAAGGAATTGACTTTGAAGAGACATTTGTACCAGTAGCTCATATGGAAGCTATCAGGATGTTCTTGGAATTTGCTTGCTCAAAAGGATTCAAAATCTATCAAATGGACGTGAAATCAACATTTCTAATTGGGGAACTCAAGGAAGAAGTCTACATGGAGCAACGAGAAGGGTTTGATCTAACAGAAGGAAAGGACTTAGCTTGTAAGTTGAAAAAGGATTTATATGGGTTGAAACAAGCTCCTAGAGCTTCTTATGCAAGATTGGATCACTATCTACAACAATAAGGCTTCAAAAAGGGAGTGGTTGGAAGTAATCTATACATAAATACAGATGAAGGTAAGTTACTAGTTACTCTTGTTTATGTCGATGATCTGATTTTTGCCAGCAATAATGATGAAATGAGCCATGAATTTTCTCAAAACATGTCAAAAGAGTTTGAGATTTCAATGATAGGAGAGTTGTCTCACTTCCTTGGACTTCAAGTATCTCAAACCATAACAGGATTGTGTATATCTCAAACCAAATATCTAAAAGACATGCTCAAAAGATATGGAATGGAGGACTGTGCACCCATGAGCACACCTATAACCACAAACTACAAATTGGGTAAAGATGATGAATCCTCTCCAGTGTTGGGTGTGGAGCATGATTGTTCAGAGGTCTTTGTTTCAGCCAGATGTATACCCCAAGAAGTTTGTACACCCCTCCACCTGGGGGGGTGCGGGGGGACTTGTCCCCACCGTGGGGGTTCGGGGGGGCTGATCCCCCCCGGCTAGGGTGTCCAGGGGCCAGCAGTCCCTCGGCGGGGGTTTCAAGGGTAGCACCTCCGAAGCTAATAATAGATGTAAAATTGCCTTGTAAAAGTATAGTAATCTCTAGTCAACCTGGGTCGTTCATTAGGCGGATGATCTGATGATAGAACTTATGTTTAGTTTAGGGTTTTTTGCCCTAGAAGGCAACCCCTCTCTTTGTATGAGGGAATTGTATTTGAGGTTATGTAATAGATGTGTATTCTCTGAGCGAGAAACAAAGAGGTGATACTGTGAGAGAAAATAGAGGATATTACAGCGGATCTATTGTAGGTTGTGTCTCTTCATTTTGCTAGATAATAGAAAGGAAGGACTAGTTGTTCAGGGTGGATGTAGCCCAAACTGGGTGAACCATGTATATCTATGTCTCTCTTGTTTTATTTGTTTTCTGTGTTTATATTCCTACAATATTTTATGTGTTCCATTGATCCATAATATATAATTTTCTAACACCCAGTAGATGCAAATCATTACAGGTCAATAATTCGAGCCCTTCTATACTTAACAGCTACAAGACCAGACATAATGCAGGTAATAGGAATAGCGGGAAGATTTCAATCTACTCCCAAAAAATCCCATTTATTAGCAGTAAAAAGAATTCTCAGATATCTGAAAGGAACTCCTGATTTCAGTCTTTGTTACCCAAGGATCTCAACACTGACTGTAACTGCATACACCGATGTTGATTGGGCTAGAAGTATAGATGATCAGAAAAGTACTAGTGGAAATGCGTTCTTCCTAGGAGACTATTTAGTATCTTGGCTCAGCAAAAAACAGTCATCCATATCATTATCGACAGTCGAAGCCAAGTATATTGTTGTAGTAGACTGTTGTACTCAGATACTATTGATGAAGGAAGCTCTAAAATATGTTGACATATATACAGATCAACCGATTACTGTCTATTGTGACAACACAAGTCCTATCAATCTCAGCAAAAATCCATTGATGCACTCAAGGACCAAACACGTACCAATCAAGTATTATTTCCTCTGTGAGCAAGTAGCTGAATGAAACATCATCCTAGAATATATCAGTACTAAGGAGCAGATAGCTGATATTTTCACAAAACCTCTTCCTCAAGAAGCATTCAAAGATCTGCGTCAAAATATGGGGGTTATCTCTTTATCATCACTCAAGTTCATTCATAAAGATGCAGCAGGACAGGGGGAGCAGTTTGATAGGGGGAGTTTGTATGCATTCCTTTGTCATTGATGACAAAGGGGGAGAGCAGAAGAATATTACCATCAATAGCAAAGGGGGATATTTTTGGACACAGATTGTCATTAATGTCAATATGGCCATATTCGAGGAACAGACGGAGCCAAGAGGAGCATAACAGAGGCATGAGGAACAAAGTACAAGAGAAAAAAAAAAAAAAAAACATAGGACACAGACAGCCATCGGAGCAACAAAGGAACAAGCAGAGCCATCATAGAAATAGAGGATGCAAACAGCCATCAGAGGAAGCAGACAAAGCCATTAGAGGAGCAATGGGTGCATTTATATTATTAGGAGCTATCAGGCCACAAAAGAGTTATATGCATAAAAAAATAGGAGGAGCATATATTATATATATGTGTACTTTTACACTATCGGACGCATATACATATACATATACATATACATATACATATACATATACATATACATATACATATACATATACATATATATATTAGTAATAATTATATATATATATCTATATATATATTATTAATATGTATGTATTTATATAATATTATATGCATGCATTTAAACACTATCAGGAGCACATAAGATTCGGGGGCCATATATGCTAAAGGAATACACTATCGGGAAGTGGAAAAGGTAGAAAGACTGAGTATAGTAAAATACACTATTGGAGGCGGAAGCAGACTTGAAACTTAATACACGAGAGGGGTGGGTCATATCGGGTCTGACACCTAATATCACATCGCTAAAATGAAGTGGTCTGCGTTAACGTCAATCCCTGAACCCTTGCGACTTGTGATTGTTGATGTATATGGCATTGGCACTTTAGGAGCAAAGCTACTATGTGTCAAGCGGTCCATTGCGATCGCCGATAGCAATTTGGGACGTCGCATCGGACCTCCGCCAAGGGAAACTCCCGACTATGGTGCATATCCACATGGACCCGCTGCACATTGCAATATGACTTAATCTGTCATCGCATCCATCATATATTGAATATTATGAAGCCTTGCCACACTAAAGCATCGATTGCAATATGGACCAGATCCGATATAGGAATAGGTGTGGGTGTAATATTTCCTGAAGTCTGCCCTTTAGTCTCTTTGACTTTTTTTCTCATAATCTCTGTGTAAATAAATATTTGGCTTGCGAGGGGTGTTTTAGGCTGAAAGGCTTACGATAGCTATTTCGATGGTTCAAGAGGTTGAACATTAGTTAAATGGGGTGATTCATGACGATAGTGGTTGCGATTGGGACACAACATCTCTGTTAAACAAAACAAAAAAGTAAAAAATTAAAAATTAATTAAATAATTAAATAAATAAATAAAATAAATAAAAAATAAATTAAAATAAATAATAAAAATAAAATAAAATAAAATACATAAATAAAATAGAAATAAAAAAAAAAATGTCTATGTCCATAACGATTGAAAAACAAATGTTATTATGGTGCAACGTGTAACAATGATTTCTCTGTGTTTTCCTTGGACCTCTCTGAAGTTACATGTCCATGGAGTATCAGTGAACTCGAATAGCTCAGAGGAAGCTACAGTGACTGCGGAGGGAAGCCGAAAGATCAAGTGAGGCAGAGGAATCTATAGCGATGGAGGAGGAAGCCAAATAGGTAGTGGAAAGTGGAAACGATTAGTCAGAGGTGTATGAAACACATAAAAACATAAAAACAAGGGGAAGTGTTGTTGATGAATGCATAATCTATAAGAGAGGAAGTCGAAGAACAAACAAGAGGAAGGAGAGACCAGAGAAGCAAGAGAGCTAGAGAAAGGCAGAAGCTCAGCAGTGTTGGGTGCAGAAAATTGTAGCAAAACAGTTGATACCAGGTTTTTTTTTGGAGCCTAAGAGGTTGAAGCCACTGAACTAAATAGGATTGAAATCCTTGGGAGTTGGTGCTCCTAAGTGCAGAACTATTGCAAGACAGAGTTGGTGCTTTGGAGGTTGGAGCCTCACTGAAGTTCAAGTTGGAGCTTGGCAACAAATTGCAAATAGTTATATATATATTGTGTTTATTTCATTGCACTATTTCTTGTGTTAATAAAAGCATTAATTACAACTATCTATTTCTATGTTTCATATAGATATAGGTGTGTGTGTGTGCGCGCGCTTTTGGTAACAACAAGAACAACAAAAAAAAATACTATTCACCCCCCCCCCCAGTTATTTCCAACAGTTGACACATACTGTAAGTGTGTGTGTGTAAACGCCCAATATGTATCGAGTGCTATAAACCCCATATGCAATTTAAGTACATACATACATACATACATATATATATATTATATATATATATATTAATATATATATTATATATATATATATATAATATATATATATATATATATATATATATATAATGTATATATATATAGATATATATATATATATACATATACATATACATATACATATACATATTTTTAATTTTTAATTGTTGAAACTAAACTTGTAAATTAATAAAAATTAATTATTATCTTAAACTTAATTTGTGTTAGTCTAACTAATAGACAAATGAATTTTTTGGATGGAATTTGATAATACAATTTCTAGCAAGATTGTAATTTCTTATTGTTTAAAATACACTCTTGAATGCATAAATGGAACCCTAAGACACTTATTTTTGTAAATTAAGCAACTTAAAAATAATTAAACAACTCCTAGAATTGTATGGGTATTGGTTCTATAAAATGAATAATGGAAGTAAAATCGTTGATACAAAAGGAAAGACTAGTATTCAACCTACTCCAGGAGACGAAGTTGAGTGAAACTTAAATATCCTCTATTCATTCCTCTCTTTGGGGTTTTAAAAATATGGAAGAAAAGATCTCCATAGGTGCTTCAGGAGGCCTCTGCATAATGTGGAATCATACAAAATTACAACTAGTAAGTTCTTTAAAAAAAAACTCATTGGATTGCAACTTATTTTAAGATTTTAGAGTTGCAACAAAATTTCTTTGTGATCAATATCTATATGCCTGTCAACTATAGAGAGAAACTTGAATGTTGGAATTCTTTAATGGAGTTAAAAAACTCTAAATATGGGCATAACTATATTTTGGGAGGAGATTTAAACACCACCATGGGACAAAATGAGAAGAAGGGAGGCTCTACTATTAGGGATGATTCCCAAGAAAACATGGACTTAATCCTCAACCTTAGCATCAATCCTCCTAAATTCCTCTATACTTCGAATAAAAAACGTTATGGTTGGGCCATATTGTGGCTCGTCTTGACTACTTCCTAGCCTCTGACTGCCTACTTATGATGAATATTTACTTGAAATCCCATATTCTTCCTTGGTGTGGCTCAGACCATCGCCCAATCAGCCTTCTTGTCTCACCTTCATTCAATCTCGAGTATATCCCCTTTCATTTCTCCCCTCTTTGGATTAAGGCACCTAGTTTCTCTGAGATGGTTTCCCTTTCTTGGTCAGTTTGGTTGAGGGCAACCCAATCTCTATTTGGGAATACAAAATCAAAAGGCTAAAAGGAGATATTAAAAGTGGTTAAAAGAAAAAAAAAATCAAAAAGGAAATATGCAATAAAGGATATGGAAAACTAGATTTCCAAAATGCAGGGTCAAATGGAGACAGCCACGATCAATTTGACAGACTTCCAATTATTTTTTGAGACCTTCAAGGCTCTTCACAACCACCACAAAAGATAAGAAAAGTACTAGAGACTAAAGTCCATAAAAAAATGGCTAAAGGCTGGAGATAGAAACACAAAGTTCTTTCATAAGCAGGCAAAATTTAGAGAAAGAAAGAATAATATATCTCAAATCCATCATGAGGTGCACACCCTATTAAGTTTTGAATAACTTAAGAGAGTTTTGTTGGGTCATTTCAAGGTCCTCTACCAGGAAGACCCTCAAAGAGAACTAGATTATGAGGAAATTTTCTTGGAGAATGTCCTTGCTTTGGTTTCTCCTGAAATGAATGAGGTGTTGGCCTCCCCTCCCACCACAGACGATATCAAATCAATTTTTTTCACATTTTTGTCTAATAAATATCCAAGCTCGGATGGGTTCTCTGCCAATTTCTACCAAATAGTCTGGGAAGTAATGTGCAAAGACTTGTGTTGTATGATAGGATACTCCGTTAGAATATTTATAATAGGGGAAGGAATCAATTCTTCCTTTTTGGCCTTAATCGTTGAGTCCTGCCCCTCCACCTTTCTATATTTAGGCATATTTCTCTCTGCAATGTATTGTATAAACTCATCTCAAATCTACTAGCCTCCAAACTCAAAAATATTATTCCTCTTTGGATCTCAATAAATCGGGGGGGGGGGTGTTTGTGCCAGGACGCCAAATTTTTTATAATGTAATTTTGCTCCAGCAGGCTATTACTTCACGCTAGAAAAGAGGAGACCAAGGAATCATAATAAATTTTGATATGACGAATTATTATGATAGGGTCTGAGATGGCTTCCTACTGAAATTCATGAGGAGGATGTGTTTTGATGATACCTTTATAAAATGGGTTGCTTTGTGCATCTCTTCTCCTTGGATATCCCCCCTAGTCAATGGTTGGGTTGTGAGCTTCTTCAAAGCCTCCAGAGGGTTGTGTCAAGGATGCCCTCTCCCCCCTTTTATCTATATTATTATGGTATAATCACTAAGCATAATATTGGAATTCGATCACCAATCTCAACATCTTCTAGGGATCAGATATAAAGGGATCATGAGTATAAACCATGGTTAGTTTGAAGATGACACTATCTTATTGGGAGGAGCCTCTTATGTGATTGCAAGATGCTTCAAAAATAATTTGGATAAGTTTCATAGAGCCTTAGGAGGGGCCACCAATGATAGAAAAATCCATGCTTATACATGGAATATCTCCCCACAAAAAGTAAAAAAGATAGAAGAAATTTTGGGATTTAAAATAGTCAGGGATTGGAAATATTTCAACTAACTTGGAGTCCCAATATTTCTAAGAAGAGCGTCTCCTCATGCATGGAAAATGGTTTTAGACAAAATTAATTTGAAAATAGTGAATTGGGGATGCATCTCGCTAAATAATGTGGGGAGGACAATCCTAGTGAAATATGTGTTATTCATCTCGGTCTATTAGTTCTCATCTCTCTAGGCCCCTAAATATGTTTTACATCAGCTTGGAATCTATATTAGGAAGTTCCTTTGGGAGGGAGGAAAGCAATAAAATGAAAATTCCACCTGGTAAATTGGAAAACTATTAGAACTCCAAAGCATCCTGGGGAGCTTGGAATCTGTGATCCAACCTTGGTAAATACAGCAATGGGTGCCAAACTATGTTGGATCCTGAAAATGAGTCTAGATATCTGGTGGGTGCAAGTTATAAGAGAAAAGTATTTAAATCAGTATAATAACAAAGAGGAATACTTGGAGGTATCTCAAGGTTCATCTATATGGAATCTATTACACTCTTCATCGAATCTCATTAAGAGAAACCTATGTAAAATCCCAAGTAATGGTGCTTCAATCAACATCTGGACGAACTTGATTCTGGGACTTTCCCCTTTAGGACTAGATCCCTCTATCTCTCCTCTTCGGGACCTCTTCCGGAAATAGGGAATGGATCACTTGGATCAAATTTCTTCCTGGGACACCTAGGGTCATTAAATTAGGTGGAAAATAGAAAATATCCCAGCAAATCTTATCCCTCTTATAGATATTCTAGTTAAGAAGTTAATGGGTTGTA
This sequence comes from Pinus taeda, assembly GCA_000404065.3. Classification (NCBI taxonomy): domain Eukaryota; kingdom Viridiplantae; phylum Streptophyta; class Pinopsida; order Pinales; family Pinaceae; genus Pinus; species Pinus taeda. The sequence goes on along the minus strand of APFE030690076.1, from coordinate 17,016 downwards.
CTCCCCTGGTGCAAACAATAGAGGATAGTTGGGGGTTGAAGAACTCCTCATACACAGTAAAATAAGGCTATACACATATGTTGTTCAACATTCAAATCCCCCCCAAGTCCACAATCGGGAACAAGATTTGGAAAAAAATGTTATCCCTAAAGTGAATTTATTTTGTTGGCTATTAGCTCATAAAATAATCCTCACAATGGAAAACCTTCATAAAAGAGGCCTCATTGGCCCCTCCAAATGTCCATTATGTGAAACCTCTAAGGAAAACATCCCTCACCTCTTCCTCCATTGCAAGTATTCCATATTGGTTTGGTCAGTGGCTCTTGGTCCTCTCTTTATGCTTGCTAGGTGGCTAACTGGCCTCCTCATATTCTTTGATTCTTGGCCCAAGTTCTACGTGGGCTCCCTTTAGGCCAAAAGAAACCTCAAATACCTGTGGATATTCATTCCTAAATATGTTTGCTGGCAAATATGGTTATAAATAAATAAGGTGATCTTCACCTCTTCCTTCCCTCTAGCCAAGAACACTGCACTAAAAGCCCTCTCTTTTTGTTTTGAATTCCATAGACCAATTTTGGATCCCTCCCTAGATCATTCTAAATAGGTTTGCCTCGTTCCTTGGGCCTAGTCTAAGCCCTCCTCTCCATCAAGAAAAATGAAGCTTGCTCAACCTCCTTGGCTTCTTCGTATGTCTCAATATGGACTAGCTTATTGGATTCAAAATTTGAATTCTTGGACTCTTAAATTTGATGGTGCTTCAAAAATAAATGTTGGGGTGGCAGGAGGGGGAGGGGTTATCATTAATCCTGATGGAATAATTGTGGATTAGTATGCTTGGGTTTTTGGAAAGAAGACAAATAATCAAGTAGAAACCTATGGATTATTCTATGGCCTCACCTTAGCACAACAAAAAGGAATCAAGGACATGAACATATTGAGGGACTCTCTCCTAATTATAAAACATATGAACACGAGCGTGGCAGCTTGGAACAACAAGTTGATTCAAGTTCTAAAAAGAACCCAGGGCTTATGTTCTCTCTTTGAGAACCTTCAATTCTTTCACATCTTGAGAAGTCTAAATCATGAGGCAGACTTGCAGGAAAATATATATTTCCAAATGAAATAAAGTTGTAATCAACTAAATGGAATTGAAGTATAACTCCCCATCCCCTACTCTTAGCCATGAGTAGAATGCATTTGGAGGAAAAATTTTATATTATTTGAAGAATAGAAATAATTTTTTTTTGAGTTTGGAGATTAATGATGTAAACTTCACTAACCCTTTCTCTTCCTAATTTTATGTTTGTATATCCCCTTATGTTTCCCTTATACTTCCCCTTCATCTCCTCCTCCTCTTCTCTCTTCACATGTCCTCCTCTTTTCTTTGTTGGCATCCACCTTCCACTATCACTCATCTCTCCTCCTCCCCTAGGCTTCCCCTCCATCTCCCCCTCCTCTCCTCCCTTCACCTTTCCTCATCTCTGCTCTGTTGGCATCCTCCTCCCCCATCCTCCCATATCACCTCCACCCCAGCTCCAAATAACCTCACTTCAAACATCGCATCAAGAATATGAGGCGATGGCCTCTTGTCCTCAACACTTGGAATAAGTCATGCAATTTAATCACCTCGATGTGTGACTACATTATTTTGTTGTCCTGAACACTTGGTGATGGGATTGGCATAAGTGTGGGTAATCAGTTGACTATGCTCTGTAATCAAGTATGTTGCATTAACCAACAAACTAGAGCCATGCGAGAAATCTTTGAGATTAAGCCTCATTTAATTCTCTCAGGTAATATCTGATGGCTTGCACAAGGGATGGTTAATAAGCACTAAGTGAATGTTGTTTCAAACTACAAGGCATTCATGGATGGTAATTGAGACCCTGGAAGGTATGTTTTCATACTCATGGTTCATGGATTTCTATAAATTGGGAAACAAAGATCAAACTTGCTACAGTAAAGAGGTCTATGTCCAGAAGGATGAGAGGGGTAGGTTTCATAGGCATAGTCAGGGTTGTTTATGGGCAATTTGGGAAGTTGAATTATGCCTCTGGGTTGATCTTAGAGTTGGAGAGTCTCTGCATGAGATCCTTGATGTTGAAACTAATCATTTTTGTGAGCTTCCGAGAGTAGAGCCTCTATCAATTGAGCCTCTGTTTAGGTCCCTGTGTCAAATTAGGTCCATGTGGGATTATTTAGGTTCCTGTGGAATTATCTTGGTCCCTATGGATTCAAGGCTTATGTCTCCTAGAATATTTCTGTCTAGTGTGGAGAATTGGATATATCTCAAAAGCGTTGTTGGGAATTTAGTTTATGGCAGAAACTCGAGTATAGTGGAGACCCCTGGATTTGTAATTTGGGTAATTTAGTCTAGTTCTCTCCTTAAGGACTCTTGGGTGCTGTGGAATTTCTACTTCTCCTCGGTGAATTTGGGGTTCAGACACTGTCTCTTTGGGACTATTGGGACTTGTTCTTCCCTTAGGAATTTCTCCCTCATTCAAATATCATGGATGCTTGGGGATATTTTCGATGACATTTGGGTATGCTAGGTGTTGGAGAGGTAAATCCCCTCTACGGATAGAGGCGATCCCTACTAGCCCAGAACGGGTCTAGCAACAATCAAACAATGTTATCACGCAAGTTCCTAATTGCAAATAAAGAGTAGGTGATGAAGGCCTACTTGAGATCCAACTCTTTAGTTCGTAGGAGAGATGGTGCTTGCGTTCCTTTGCCTTGGCCGGTCATGATCCTCCACTATCCACGTGAATGGACACCTACACACAAAGAGAACAGACACAAACCCAAGCATGAAATCTAATATATGCAATTATACATCAGTCAGGAAGGATATAATTCAACATCAACCATTACAAGTACAGTGAGAATGGAACCATAATGATAGTCATCTATTTATTAATATTCAACAAAGGAAAATACAACCAGCCTCCTGATGTCAAGTCCTCCTTTGGCTGGGTGCTCAGCTACACAAGTCTTGCAAAATCTTGAAGGGGTGAGGGACAATCTCTCTCTCTCTTTAGTGACAAACTCTCCTTACTTAGGGAAAGCCTTATGGATACAAAGAAGGCTTCTTGCAACTCCAACCTTTTGATGTCTTCCTTTCAGCACAAGTATTGCCACAAGAGTCAAAGCTATTAGAACCAGAACTAGAACTAGCTTGCTCAATCCAAGAGAACAAGCTTTTACAGAGGAGAAGGAAGATATAAGGTCAATCCCCCACAATCATGGATTTGGCTTCATCACTTGGAAACTTCCATGGAATGGTGGCAGACAACTTTCCATCCAAGGAGATTCGAAGCCAAATCATCCTCATTCAACTTGGAATCAGTTTGGTGAATGAGGTGGATAGAAACTTCGGAGTTTTGAGTGGTTGAGAATTATGCCCAAACTGGTTGGCGCGATTGAGACTCTGAGACAGAGCGCCAATGGTGCACCCTTTCTTTAGGATTTTCCCCATTGGTGCAGGCATAACAAAGGGCACCCGTGCTAATGCAAAAAGGAATATTTTTAGGGGCAATGAGTAGGAGATGTCTTAAGGGCATATGAAGCTCATGTTTAGAGGTAAATAAGGCAAGTGGTTTCAAGTCTTTTCAATTCTCACAAGTCCCAGAATGGGTCCTCCAAGATGCGGGAGAGGGGTAACAAGGACGGTGATAAACGGTGACAAATTGTTGTGTAACAGATGCCCCCTAAAGCATGAGGCCTGAGAGAGAGAGGGGTGAAGTGCTTTACAAGAACATGTGCGACTAAGACACTACTGTCAGAGAACCTGCGAAAAGAAGTACAACTTATATCTCAAGTACATGATATATGCCGTATGGGCACAACCATCCATAACATAGAATATATAACTGGATCCCAGGCATGGACGCAGCCATCCGATGAGGATCTGTAAATGGACTCAGGTATGGTCGCAGCCATCCAATTTGAATGAGTCATGTAATGATTACAAAAATCCACAAAATGCAACCCGGATGTAAAACATGCACAATCCGGGGTCTTGCACTCCAACTCGACCCGAACACAGTACAGGTTCAAGCATGTGAATATAGGAGTCGAAGTCGAACATGCACGAACATCGTCTGATTACCAGCCAATGATGAAAGCTGTTAACAGACGCGAGAGGTGCCACCAATGATGACGATGGTCCTCAAGGTGCTATAGGTAAAATCCACGGTGTGCGAATGAATGAGCCAGTGTCGAACACCCGTAGAGTCATCTGATCGGAGGCCAATGATGAAAACCTCACATCGAACACGAAGAACCTGCCATTGAGGCATGCAGGCTCCAAGGTACCTGAAGGGAGTCTCTAGGTCACTTTCCTGGATAATGAGCTGAAGTCGACAGGAAGTGAACTTCGTCGAAGGTGGGCCATAATGTTTCCCACATCATCGACACGAGACGGAAAGAGACAATATGTTTTGTGTGAGATATCGGAGGGAGGTTGAGTATTCTTGCAGAGGACAACTTCTCTTGAACATATCGACGGCACAATGATGGATTTGGTAGTATTTGTGGTCAAATGATCAGGGGTCATGATGACAAGACGATGAGAAGATGAATGGTCAAATAGGATAACCCAAACCCATGGAGGCAAATGTGAGACGAGATGAGATGTCCCCACCCAGACATGAATGCAAACAGTGCCATGTTCAATAGCGACATACTGCCGATGACGACGATTATGATTCCTTTATTTCCCCCACCATTTCTGGCGAGTATCCCGGTTATTTTTGGATGGCAAGCTTGACGGGGATAGCATATTCTTCAAGGGCGTCATTTCGACGGAATCCGATGTCATTTAAGTTTTAACGAGTCTGAAAAAGGAAGAACTCAGCGTCTTTTCATGTTTAGAGAGTTTGAAAAGACAGCGAAAATAAAACTCCAGGGGTGTCCTTTTTCGTAAAGTTGTGTCACTTGAGCCCGAAAAAGTATAAAACTATGCTCAAAAGAACCGCCCGATCATTATGACAGAGGAGTACTTTTCATAGGTAGTGACATCGATCCGAAAAAGTAAAAAAGCGATTGATATCATGTCGTTTCGTTTCCATTAACGAACCTGAAACGACAAGGGTCCGACAATCTTTTCATGTTTTATACGGTCGGGAAAAAGAGTTTAAAAGCGACCGCCTCTTATTTACCTTTAACGAGTCAAGAGGAATAACTTGACAATCTTTTCACGTTTAGTGAGTCAGAAAAGAGCTAAAAGATGACTCCATATTGAATTTTTCGTGTATTTACTGAGTCCGAAAAAGTATAAATTACAACTCGTTTCACCGTTGAAGCTGCGCAAGATACCTGTCGCTGCACAAGAAGTAAACGTAAAACCCATTTTCGACCAAAAGTACATTAAAATACTCAAAAATAACCTTTTTAAACCAAAAATGAGTTAAAAAGCTTATAAATAGGATGAAAATGTAAAATTAAAATTACTTTTACCATTTTACCTCTTGAAGAGTGAAAAGAGTCCATTTGAGAGGCAAACTTCAGACAGCGATTGCGATCAATCCAGGCAACCATTCGTGACCTCGTCAGGTCTGGGTAAGAGGTGCTTCCCTTAGCTCCATTTTCATACCATTTTCAATTCATTTAGCTCCTGATCGGGTCTCATCAAGGGGGATTTGCAAAATTATGGCTTCACCCCATTGGCGCGGGTATCCAGCGCGGATCCGCGCCAATGGGGTTAAAAACCCAAAGGAGCTGCGCCATTGGCGCGACTGTTTTAAGAACAGTCGCGCTAACCGCGCGACCTAATTTTTCCCATATTTTTTCCCGTTTAAAATGAATTTTTCCTGGATTAGTATTTATCTAATGTTCTAATGAAGGCAATTTTGTCCTTGTGGTTGTAGGAAACCAGTCAAAATGGTGGTAGTATGGAAAGAGCGAGACCATGACATTATTGATGCCTTAGCCATTGAGGATGAAGGGTGCATGGATGCCCTATGGGACTGCAGCCTTAAGAAATTCTTCCTTACATCATCCATGCCGGCACAACCTGAGTTGCTGCAATTTATCATTGATGCTTGGGACGTAGAAGCCCAAGTGTTTCGTCTGTGGAATCAGACCTTGGAGCTTGAGGTCTCCGATGTATATTTCATTACAGGATTGTCGCGGAGAGGGGCGGTTCCTATCTTGATAGGCAGTAGACCTTCTGGGGAGAAGGTTGGTGAAGTGAAAGCTCGAGTGTGCCCTGAAGCACAATTTGGGCAGAACAGTACAAAGGTGTTGATCTCCACCATCCGGGATTCGACACTCAAAGCTATCCTTTTCACCATCACACGCACAGCTGGGGTACAAGCGCCCCATGAGGCCAGCAAGAACCACCTGATCTTAGCGATTGAATGCCTCAGTCTGGCCGTTTTTAACTGGGTTATCGCGGTCACTACTAACATAAAGAGGCAGCTCACTAATTGCAAGCGAGCTGAGACGAAACAGTTTGCATACGGCTCCATCGTGGTATCGTTCTTCCTGGAACAAATACCAGTGTTCCAAATTCAGAGAGTTGTGGTGGCAGATCCATTGCCACAAGATCCTAGAATGGCTCGCTGGGCAGCACTGATGCCCAGGGGAGGAGGAGGCCAGGAGATGTCTTGGCATCCTGAGTTCTTCCTATGGCTTCGACGACAGTTCATCATGATCCAAGATTGGCCGTATGCAGGGACCCGTTTCATGGGAGACCCAGACCTTCCACTACCAGAGGGGGAGGAATGGGAGGAGGAGCTAGGTATGTACTCCTTGATTTTAATGTTTTCTATTTTTTTTGTCTTTTTCGATACATGCCTGTCTTAAATAATGATTATATATTTATGCAGATGTGGGTCTAGAGCGACCAGCCGGACTATCCCCCACAGCGCAAAGAGGCCAACCCGCAGCCAACCCACCGGCAGTGGGGGAGGAGTTGATTCATAATCTCGAGGGGCTTGCCCAAGGGATTCCTAGTTATGCCAGACTAGCAGATGTTCCTCTTGCTTACCAGAGGCATACAGTAGGGGTGCCGACCCGTGTCCACCATCTGCTGAGATGATTGGTGCGGGCAGTGATGTGTTATCATGACCACCACCATGCTTAGGCTTCTTAGACTTTATTCTCTGCATATACATTTTTTGACAGACATGTGTCTCAGATGTACCGGGAACACAGACTCTATCCAGACATGTACATTCTATTTTTTGAGCGCCTCAGTGTGCCACACGATCTATATATATATATATTATATACATGGTGTTTTTATTGTATCTTATGGTTCTTGTGTTTTGTTGATTTACATATTGTGCAAATGTCTGTCCAATACATAATTAACCAATGCATCGGTTACTGCATTAAGTCTTCTTGGAATGTGATGATAAGTAATGTAATAAAAATCTCTTTCCAATAAATTAACACGAAAATACAACCTTAAAATACGATCATCTCTGATGGAATATCTTCTGTTGAGTTGGTGGACTACAAGCTGCGAATCTAAGTTTACAACCAATGAGCGGATTCCGAGCTTAATCGCCTCGGCTAATAATTCAATTACAACACTATATTCAGCCACATTGTTTGTTGTACAACCCAAACACACTCCTTGAATATCTACTAACTCACCATGACGATCGTAGATCACACATGCCGCAGATGACAGATTGCGAGTACTGCGGGAAGCACCATCAGCGAAACCAACGTAAGGTGATACAGACATCTGTTCAAGAAGCAAAAAACACAATAAGCGGCTATCACACTGACACATTGAGATAAAAATTAAATAAACATGCACACACACAACACACTGTTAAAAAGCATATGCATGTAAAAAGTAAAAGAGAGAGCGCCTGGACTCAGGCATAATATTTCTTAAGATACATCCCATTGTGGGGCCTTTCCAGGGGATTGCCTTCATAATCTATCAGCTCATAGGCACCTTTTTGTAGGACTCTTTTCATAATATAGGGCCCATGCCACATTGGCTCGAGTTTTCCTGCCCCCAGCTTATCACTAGCTTGATCGTAGAGCAGTACTAGATCTCCCTTGATGAAAGAGCGGGGATTAACAGTGTTATCGAAGTGAGTTTTCACTCGCTTCTTTTGAGCTTCGATAGCTAGGGAGGCTAGAAGACGTGTCTCATCTAGTCGTTCCAAGTAAAGAAGCCACTCTTCTGCAGGAGTAGTATCGGGGAGTAACTCGACGGCTACTTTGAGTGAAGGGATCTCACACTCAATGGGAAGGGTTGCCTCCAGTCCATATACTAACTGAAAAGCGGTGAAACTAGTGGCATCCTTCACGGAGGTCCGGTAGGCCCACAAAGTGGAGAACAACATCAAATGCCAACTAGACTTGTGCATGCCAACAGTTCTTTGAAGCATCGTGACCAAGACCTTGTTCACGGCTTCCACTTGACTATTTGCCTGAGGATAGTACGGAGTGGAAATATCATGCCTAAGTCCTAGTTGGGTTGTCAACTCGGCCATCATATGATTACGGAAATGTTTTCTGTGATCAGTGAAAATGGCTTCTGGAACCCCGAACCGAGAAATAACATGGTTAAACAGAAACTGCGCCGTGGTATGACCGTCTTCCGACAATGTGGGCATCGCCTCGGCCCATTTTGTAAAGTAATCTACAGCAACGATGATGTAACCGTGCCCCCCGACTGAGTGAGGGTTACATGTCACATAATCGATGCCCCATTTGGCAAAGGGGCCTACGGTCACAACTGGGTGCAGTGGGGCAGGGGGCGCACACATCTTCTGTTGGTAAATCTGACATTCATGACAAGAACGGATGGCAAGAATGCAGTCTTTGAAAATGGAAGGTCAGAAGTAGCCAGCACGGAGGATCTTCTGTGCAGTGGCATATCCAGACATGTGACCACCACAAGCACCGGAGTGGCAGTCATTTAGAACTCTTTCAGCTTCTTCGAAGGTTAAGCATCGGTGAAGAACCGAATCAACACCAAGGTGGTACAGGGTGTCCCCAACGATGCGATATGGTTGGGCTTGGTGACGAATCCGTCGACGAGCGTCTTTCGAGGTCTCGGGGCGAAAGGAGGACATCTGCAAGTAGACAATGATGTCCCCAAACCAAGGATCAAGGGTGCTGATAAGGAAAAGAGTTTCATCTGGAATAGACTCCTCTATCTGCGAGGAAGTAGCTGTGGATGGCAAGGAGCACAAAAGTTCAGCAAAAATGAGTGATTTCTTGGACTTGGCCGCAATAAATTCCAAGTCAAACTCTTGGAGGATTACGATCCACTTTGAGTATTTTTCCCCCAGCAATTGTCGTGAAAGAATGTAGGTCATGGGGTTGCAATCTGAAATCACCATCGTAGTATGCAACAAAATGTAGTGATGGAAACGTTGGATGGCACAAACAGCGGCGAGGGCCAACTTCTCGACATATGCATATCGAGTCTCCGTATCTAGTAAGTTGGGACTAAGATAATAAATGACATGTTCGATGCCATCATCATCGTCTTGGACCAAAACCATACCGATGGTGGTGTCGGCAGCGGCCAAATATAGTGTATAGTCACGATGATAATTTGGAGGCCGCAACAAAGGGGCAGAAACTAGGAGAGTTTTGAGACGAGCAAAAGACTCCTCGGCTATGGAATCCCATCGGAATGGGGTGTCATGCTTAAGTAACCGGGTAAAACCCTTTGCCACTTCGGCATAGTTTGGGATGAACCGTCTTAGAAAATTAGCTTTCCCCTGCAAGCTCTGCAATTGCCGTAAAGTAGCAGGGGGAGGAAGATTCACAATTGCCTCGACTTTAAGGGGATCCAAACGGATGCCCTCTCGGGAGACGATAAACCCGAGAAGTCGACCAGATTCGACGCAGAAGACACATTTATGCATATTTAATCGGATATTATAGTGTCGACAACAAAGAAAAATCTCATGAAGATGCGATGGGTGGTCCGCGCGCTTAGCTGAATGAGCGGGAAGGTCATCCAGATAAGGTTGTACGATGTGCCTGATATCGTGGAAGGCATAAGACATCGCACGCTGAAAGATAGCGCTGACATTCTTAAGACCGAAGGGGAGCTTTTTTAAAGCAAAAGTGCCCCATGGACAGATGAAGGCTGTCTTGTGTTGATCAGCCGAGGCGATATTAATCTGGACATAACCAGAGAAGCCGTCCATAAAAGAATATATTTTGCTGCCCGCACACTCGTCAATGAGTTGATCAATGAATGGCGTGGGGTAGTTTTCTTTTGGGCAAGCTCTATTAATGTCGCGATAATCGACACAGACACGAATGGTACCCTGTTTTTTATCGACAGGGACAATATTTGAGACCCAATCTGTCAGTGGGATGGGATAAATGAATCCATCTTTAAGAAGCTTTTCAACCTCTGCTTTGATAGCTGCCGCCTTACGGGGGTGCACGGGACGCAAACGCTGATGAACAGGTTTGGCTCTGGGATACGTCAGTATCTCATGCACTACTATGGATGTATCAATACCGGGAATTTCTTCGTAGGACCATGCAAAGACATCGTGAAATTCGCGAAAGAGTGCGATATAAATCTGAATCTCCTCAGGAGTGCAGGTGACTCCTATATAAATGTTCTCGACAATCCCTGGCTTAATAGAGATGTCGATAGGTTGCGTCTGCGTGATGTTCCCTAGATTCCCTTCGGATGATGTGTGATAAATCTGAATGGGCATCTCAAGAGGTTTAGAAGGGAGACATGGAGCAAACCGCTCGAGACAAAGCAGTGTTTCACGAAAGGTAGGAAGAAAGGAGGAACGGTGGTGAAGAGGAAACCACGGGCGTTCAATCCAGAGACATAGTCTCTATGATAGCCTCATTGGAAGGAAATATTTCCTTCAATGGATCCGAGGAGGTGTATTCTCCGAACCAGGGGGGGAAATCATCTGAGTCAAGAGCCCCACTCGTGATAGTGGGTTGATCATGAGAGGTCGATTCAGCAACAATTTCGATGTAGTTGAGCTCGGTTGGACTCAACGACATCTCCTCACCCCAAGATTCTATCTAGTCGATGGAGGGGAGGGTCCAAGGATCAGAATGAACTGAGATCATGGAGATCGAGGCAAGGTTGGGAGGTGGGAGGGAGAAAACACCCATAAGGGCGGGTTCTTTGAAGAGCCCGACTCCCACACTCTCAAACGGAACGGAGGTATGCTCAACGAATGGTACGTTTCCCTCAGAAGATGAAGTGAAGAAAGAAAGTTGGTCGACCATGACGATTTTCCCTTGATGGGGGAAACGAATGACACGGAAGAGGGATGAAGCCACGGCATGCATGGCATACGTCCAACTCTGGCCTAGAAGGAGGTTATATGTGAGATTTGCGTCAACAACCTCAACTTCTACTTCCATAGTCTTCCGTTCTAAGGTGATTGGTAGTCGTTGAAGAATACCATAAGGTCGGGATTCTCTCCCATCGAATGCTTCCAAGGTTGTCGAAGACTGACTCAGAGTCGGAGACCCGATCGCTTTCCAACATGCAATAGACATAATGCAGGTTTATGCGCCTTCATCAATGACCGTACGATGGATCGTTTTGGAATTGATGACGACTTGAATGAGGAAAGCGATCTGATGAGGCATTCGAGGAACATGGCTCTCGAGATCGAAGGTAATCAAATCCGAGTCCGCTAGGTCGATGCCACCGATGGCTGATAGCAGGGACTTCCTCTGGGGGGGGCAACTCTGAAGGACCTCTAAGGCGAACATAGCCAATGGAACTTGTGCTAAGTCCTCTATGATGCTATAGTGCTAGGCAGCACGAGCATTCGGATTATAAGAAGATCTTCTGAGTACCCCTTTGGGAGGGGGTCGGATTGTCGTCTCAGTACTCGGTCTCTCGATATGGAGGGGACTAGAGCTAGACGAAGGAGCACTTGAGGGAACCTCTGGCTCCTTCCCGGCGGATGATGGATACTCCTTCGTTTGAGTTGTTATATGAACAGGAATAGTTCCAGCCATGAAGACCTGGGAACCGAAGGGAGAAGAGGAGGGATCAACCACCATTTGAATTTGCTGAGAGGGAAATGGTTCTTTAAGAACTGCAGGGACCCCAGGAGCACCTTTCAACAAATGACTAACTTCAGACCGCCTAGGGTAGTCCTTAGTGTAGTGATCCTCCTCAAAAATGAGGCAAGGATACTTGGGTTTGCGTTTAGCTCCTTCCTCGGTAGGAGGTTTAGAGGATTCCTGTTTGGGTTGCTCGGATTTATTTTTCCCTTTCCCCTTTTCCTTTTTCTTTCCTTTAGAGGCCTTGCCCGCCATGGTGGACTGGACAACGTTGACCTCGGAAGTGTTACCAGAATTTAAACGACCCTGAGAAGTGTTTTCGTTGGATGCACTTGACTTTTTCTTCCCAGGGTTCGATGATTTTTTAGAGGCCTGGTTTACAAAGCCAATGACTCCATCAAAAGATGGCTTGGGCGGAGCCTTGGATGTACCGGGCCTGGGGGCATCCGGCAAGTACTCATACAAAGTACCAAACTGAGAGTAAACTAAGTCTAGGTACTGAGCGCGCGCGGTCGCTTGCTCTTCAATTACACAGGCTCCCATAGCAATGTCCCGTGCAATCTTGGGGACAAAGGAAGTCGTGAACTAGTCGGTGAGGAGTTGATCAGGAATCCAGAACTTGATCAACCTACGACGCCTTCTCCATTCATGCATATGATCGGAGATATGTGTAGCAGTATCCTGCTTAAGAGACGTAAGGAGGTGAGTCCCTGTCTCGTACCGAATGGGTAACTGAAAGTGAGTAAGGAATGCCATGGCCAACGAATTGAAATCTTGAAATGACGCGCGGGTCAATTCAATATACCATTTAGCTGCTGAACTAGTGAGGGTCCTATGAAAGAGGCGAACCCGAATCGAATCATCGAGCCATGAATTGGACGAACACCATAAGTGATACATCATCACATGAGCTTGAGGGTCCTCCTCGACTTTCCCATCAAATTTGGGACAGTCACTAGGTATCTTAGTTGGAACTGGTGGCCATTGTGGATTGTGTAGAATGGGATCATTCGTTAACTTCGACACATCGGTCAGTTCCAACGTCGCTAGAAATGGTAGCTGCGGATTAAAGGACATTTGTCCCGGATACGAGGTAGAGCCAGAATTCCATCCAGTTCCTGGTTGCCCCCATTGTCCTTGTCCCGATGGGCCAGGTCCAAAAGGGCCTTGTCCAGATGGGTTTTGTCCGTAAGGGTTATTTCCGGAACCAGGTTGCTGGTTCTGCCCCCGAGCACCCCATTGGTTACCATACTGGCCAGTAGGTTGTTGATAATTTTGATAAGGATTACCCTGCGGCTGTTGGTAATTTTGATATGGGGTATATTGATTTTTCCCCTGGGGTTGCTGGTATCCATACTGAGCCTGGGAACCAAGCGGCATTTGATGACCAGGTTGGGATTGATACCCACCTAAATGCAGGGGTTGGGATTGGTACCCACCCGAATAAGGAGGCTGGGCCTGATACCCACCTGAATAAGGAGGCTGGGCCTGATACCCACCTGAATAAGGAGGCTGGGATTGATACCCACCTGAATAAGGAGGCTGGGATTGATACCCACCTGAATAAAGAGGCTGGGATTGATACCCGCCCAAGTAAGGAGGTTGGGATTGATACCCACCCGAGCAAGGAGGTTGGGATTGGTATCCACCTGAATACGGAGGCTGGGATTGATACCCACCTGAATACGGATGCTGGGATTGATACCCACCTAAATAAGGAGGCCGGGATTGGTACCCGCCTGCATGCTAGGATGTCTGGCTGGAAGGTTGTCTTGGTCGGATTTGAGACGGCCATGTTCGCCCAGAAGGTCGAGCTTGCTGAGCGAGGGGCTGCCCTTGCACAACCGAGGATTGTCCTTGTTGACCAGATGCTTGCTGAGTGGTAGGTTGGCCTTGCTGTACGTAAGGTTGGCCCCCTTACCCAGAAGGGTTGCCTTACTGGTTTTCGGGTTGACCTTGCTGACCATAAGGTTGTCCCTGGTTCCCATAAGGTTGCCCCGAATGGTAGCCTTGTTGGGTACCGGGTTGTCCTTGTTGAGCGTTGGGTTGTCTCGAGTTTCTAGAAGGTTGCCCAAGATATGTAAAAGACAGACCACTAGAGACCAAAGGTTGTCCCTGATTGGGTTGTCCTTGTGGGCCTCCCTATTGACCTGGGTAATTCTGGCTAGCATACTGCTGCCAATGATTAGGCTGCGAGTAGGGCTGTTGACCCTGGTAGGGTGGTCCTTGCTGTCCTTGACTCTGATGGTACTGGCCACCACCATACCTGGTGGTACCCCAAGCCACGTTCAATGGAACAGAAGCCTCAACATAAGGCTCTTCAAGCAATGAGGTATACAAGTAATGATTCTCAGGATCATAATACGGGCCTTGCCCATCTGGGCTTTGGACATTACACAAGTACTGAAAATATGCCTCCTCTGCCGTCATATGATCGAAAGCAGGAGGAGCACCACTTGCGGGGTGCACAAATCTAGTGGTATGTGCTGATTGACCACTTTTTGATGGACCTCGAGACGGGCCTGCAGCAGAAGTGACAGCGGATGACGCTGTAACGGCACTAACAACCGGAGTTGACGACGCGACATAGACGGCCGGGTTGGTTAGGACTGTTGTAACAACAATATGGTGAACTTGGGAAACAAACGGTCCCGTGGTAGGGACAATTTTTTGATCTCACACAGAAGAGGAAGCTGCAAAGTTCATATCATCCCTCGAAGATCTATAGTGCTCCGACACCGTGATGCCCAAAGGTGTAACGGTGTATGGCGTAGAGATGATTGGGGATGTAGCTGAAATGGGAGTATCAATACTCGACATGACGGACGGGCCACTCGACACAGGAGATGTGTCGCCCATATCGGAAGAAGCCGTCGGAGATGGGACACCGACAGGAGTGGCGGGAAAATCCTCTTCAGAGGGCTCCCAAACAGGGTTCCAGGAAAATTCATAGAATTCGTCCTCTGGAGCTTGAGAATTCAACGGTTGGATGCTCGGAACAATGGGAAGAGCGTCGCAAACCGGTGTCTCAATGGCAACAGAAGATGGAGACCCTTGGTCACTTGGGACAAGAGACGGAGTTGATGGATCCGCCAAGATGATCAAACAAAGACCCTAAGTAAACTAACGATAAGAGACCCTACTCAAAACTAAACGCACACAAGATCTACCAAGGTAAATGTTATCGTAGCCGAATAAATTTTATGACACCAGGACACAACTTGACCTTTTCATGTTTTAAGAGTCGAGAAAAGGACAAAAGGTGACTCTAGTCGCCTTCGAATGTTTTGAGAGCCCGAAGTGACAAATGCTCTATAGGGCCTTTTCTTTTACGGAGTCTTAAAAGGATCAAAAAGTGACTTCTCTAGAGAAACTAGGCAAAGTGGTTTACCAGACAATCCGTAAAACTGCTTATACACCTTGGCAATCGTATGAAAACCAAGGACTTTCCGTACTGCAGTGAATCTTCCCGAATGCTGTGTTCGGTGCGTTACGGCTTGTAAGGCGGCAAACACGGCTTCCTATGGATAAAGGATGCAAACCTAGTGGAGTCTCCCCATACATACGTGACGGTACATGGGAGCCCAAATCCGTGCTAGACCACAATTGAATCACACCAGGAGGAATCACCCAACCTTAATGCGAAAGAAAGAGTGACTAGGTTTAACGACGCCGGAGAAAGTCTCTAGCCTAGACCTCTAGAATGTTTGCGTTATGTTCCAATGCATTTTTAAGTAAATTCGGTTTATTTTATGGTTGATCCTTTAGTTAAGTTTCAGTTTAAGTCCCTACCATATGTAATCTTCCACAAATTCTTAGATGCAAGCTACATGCGAAAGAAAGCCATTTCGTTCAATGAATCCTAACTACAAGAAGGTTAAGAGTTTCAATCAAACAAAACGAACTCAATCAACCAAACAACCTAATGCAGCTAATGGCAAACAAACAAAACTTTTTCTTTTCAATAATGCAACCAACGAAAAGTTCTATTTCATTCGCTGTTAAATGCAAAAGAGATTATTTGATTCCTTTCTACAAGCACAATGCACTAGAACGAATTTCGAAAGATAACAACACTGAGCAAAGAAGAAAATTCACCGAATGAAGACTCAATGAAATCCCAAGACACTAAAAAAAAGTTCTCCAAATCGAAAGGAAAACAAGGCTTCGCACGAGCTACGTGATCTAAGCTCAAACAAAGCTAGAATGAAATCCAAGCAAACAAGAGCAAGTTGTTCGGAAATAACTCAAAAATACTTCGACAATCATTGAAGAAAATGTCAAAAGCAATCACAAGGTTAACCGGACAATCAAAGAACCCAAAACTCCCATGGGAGGCTCGACACACACGGCCACTAGATGCCCTAGGCTTGAGGTGTTAAATCGATGGAAAGAGGCAAACACCTGGAGGACAAAGGTTGCAAACCAATCAAACAAGGCTTAATCACATTCCAGCAACTGAAAAAGGGGTGGAAAAAAGCAAATCCAAGCTCAGACAGCAAGCAAAACAAGTGGACCACAAAACTACATGGCCTGGCGCGACTGTCAGGCTGCAACTCGCGCTAACCAGTGATTGGCGCGTGTTGTCAGTTAGCAACAAGGGCCACTAGCATGACTGTGAAGGCAAAAAATGCGCTAATAAAGTTTGCCAATTTCAAAAGAAAATACGCAGTCTAGGGCTTGGGTCACGAGCTTAAAGCAAGTCAAAAAGCACAGGGGTAGCAAGCAATTCGATCCAAAGGCTTATCTAAACAAGCAATAAAAGAAAAACCAAAGAGACAAGGCAAACTCCAAGTTGTTTATTTTGTAAGCCAAACCAGAGATCAACTGAAGCGGCTTTGATCTACTTACTACTGCGAAGCAATAGTGTTTCGAAGGCTATCTAGCTGTGTTTCAGACTCCGTCTAAGTTTACAAATCAAGACAACAAGCTAAACTCCCCAGTGGAGTCGCCAAATTGTTGGAGAGGTAAATCCCCTCTATGGATAGAGGCGATCCCTACTAGCCCAGA
>APFE030690073.1:0-11782 GCA_000404065.3 Pinus taeda | reverse complement strand
TGATCACTCACACTTTCATCAAAAATAGAAGTCCATCTATTTTTCCAACTTGATCAATCATCCATAAAAAGCAACCTGCAATCCATAGACATGATCCATATGTCTAAAAATAGATATAGTCTAAAAATAGACTTGCGCCAAAAATAGCCTGCGGGCCCACTTAGTGAAGGCGACTCTTTTCACTAAGCTCCATCATCTTGTTGCAATCTCAACATATGGCTACTCCAATTATCACCAACTGGAAGAAAATTGATGCATCAAAAGATAAAGATGTTGATCCCACCTTGTACAGGTAGCTCATAGGATCCCTGATGTATCTGCTCAATACCAGGGAAAACATTAGTTACACTGTCAACACCCTCAGTTAGTTCATGGTGGAACCTAAGAGGACGCATTAGGCAGTAGCCAAAAATGTTCTCAAGTATATACATGGAACAATCGAGCATGGACTATTGTACACCAAAGGCAATGACATCAGACTAAGTGGGTTCATTGACGCAGATTGGGCTGGAAGTTCAATAGATCAGAAAGTACCACTGGGTACTATTTCAACATTGGATCAGGGATGACTTCCTGGTGCAGTAGGAAACATAAATCCGTAGTTGTGAGCTCAGCTAAAGCAGAATATATGGGACTAGCACAGCTTTGTACGAAGCCATATGGCTTAGAAAATTGATTGTGAGCCTGTTCAGAAGAAGGATGGATGCGACTAGGATCATGTGTTATAATCAAAGTTGCATCAAGCTCTCTGAGAATCCAGTATTTCATGATGGGTGGAAGAACAATGATATTAGGTGTCAATTTGTCAGAGACTATGTCCAACAAGGAGCAATACAGTTGGGATACATTCCTACAAGAGAACATGTGGCAGCCATCCTCACTAAGGCCCTAGGAAGAACAAAGTTCATTTATTTCAGGGAGAAGATGGGGATGGTAAAGAATCCATTTCAGTAGTAGAAATGGATAAGTATCAGGTTATGCAATGCAACAGTTAGCAGTGGTGATGCTATGGGAAGCATGATGTAGTAGATTAAGAGGGAGATGTAGTACATATGTAGCAGTGGCAGTAGCAGTGTCATGGGTAGTAGTATAGGAAGAAGTAGTGCAAATGATGTAAGGAAGCAGGCCAGCTATCAACATAGGTACCAGTGTGGAGGATCAGTGTGATGTTTCCAATGGTGAAGCATTATTAGAGCACATTCCTCATTAAGAGGGAGTGTTGATTTGTGGTAGCTTCAGATGTGCTCTGGCCATGAAAATTGGTGGAGAGGCTAAGGCATGTGAGATCTTCAATACCCATAAATCGTTTTGAGAAATTCCATCCAAATGAGGATTTATTAAAATAATTAATATTTCTAATGGGTTCCTAAGTCTAAACTTAGGAAAATAAAAATATTAATGGGTATTAATAAAGATAAGGATGGGAAGCTTCTACGAGACGAGATCAAGCCTATTTTAATCTTAGCTGTTGTTTAGAGACTTAATCTTGATCGTTGATTCATCAACAGGAAAAGTATAAGAGAATACTTGAGGGTCATTTGGAGACAACCAACAGATACTCAGTATCTCAAGGAAAATCGATTCTCAAAGAGAAGAAGATCGATTTCAGAGGGAGAGTTGCAGGGTGGAGGAAGTGGGGGATTGACAGTAATTAGTGAGCTCATAAGAATTTACCCTGGGAGATAATGCCGAGGGAGACACAGGTCAAAGAGACACAAGGATGATGCAATGAGGGACTAGAGCTACACAGAGCCATGCAGAATGACACAGGGTTGACACAGTAGAGAAAGGAAGCTCTCTTGGGTGTCAAAAAGTCTCGGAAAAAAATTCTCAGGTGTTTTCTCCTGTAAATTTTTTGGTAAAAGTGATTGTTGCTAAAGACTAATAAAACCCTCCTCTACTCCATCGGTTTTCCCACATTGGGTTTTTTTGGGGATAATTGTCCAAAAATAACTGTGTTGATGTGATTGATTCTTGTGCATATATTTATTTCTGTATAATGATGTGATATCTACAATAGAATTTATTTTAATGTTTACTGAAGGGATTTCATAAATAACTTATTGGGAATAATAAGTAGGTGAAATAAATATTTACTGCAATAATAAAATTTCTATTTAGAATTTTTCACAGAGGCCACTTCATTGAATGCGGAAAATAATGATGATGTACATGGCATGTTCTTTGTCATAACAAGGACAAATACCCTCAACAACAGTGGCGTGTGTCTCCATGAGAAGTTCTCCCTACAGGAACTCTCACTCAAAATGGGTCTTCCTTCAGCGTGACAAGCTAATAAACTCTCACAATAATGTGGCAACAAACATCCCTCAACAAGGTGTTACACAAGGATCTCAACGACAATACATCATCTCAGCAAAACAAAAGGACACATAACGTAATTGCATCATGTACCTCCACATTCAAATATGGCCGAAAAATGAAAGGCTTAGCTGCTGAAATTGATTGCACCACTGAATTTTCGACAACGAGTAGTGTAAAATCGATTTTCAACTTGTCCAATTCTAACACCGTCAAATTCTGGGCCTTCGAGAATCTTAAAGATTGCCCCAAGATTCCTCTTGACTGGATGGATGGAGATCTTCTACTCATATTGAAAATATGATCTCGCCATCATGATCCTTGCAAAATTCTGAGAAGAATGAGTATAAATTCGGCTACATTTCGACACTGGAAAAATTCAGCCTTTAAGGGAATTTAAAGATTCCTCAAGATTCTCTAAAGATTTTGTATTGTGGGGCACCTGCAATTTTTCTTCTCAAAGGATGAATCTATCTTCACCATCGCGCTCCCTATGAAAAGCTGATAAAAATGATTATAAACATGATAAAATTATGATAATGTGAAATTTTACCTCCCAAGGAATCTTTGCAGCATCTTAAGATTCTCTACAAAGATTATGGCTCGAAAAGCATGGCGGCATAGTTCTGCTTCGAAATCCATGTCAAGGTTCTACACTGCAATTCATGTTTCGACTCGGATCGTGGATCCTCCTTCCATATGCCACAAGCTCAAGGTTCTGCCACACGTTGCTCGACGCTTTCTCTCTGTCGATTGGCACATCTAACCATATAAGTAAAGTTGTGGCAGAGTTTACTATGAAGCAATGTTGCAGCATTGGTTATGAGTGGAGGTATCAAGGTGAGAGGTCGAGGTTCCAAGATCGCCAACCCCCACCGTGGGATATTGTTTAATCAACCAATTAAACTAGCACGTTGATCATAACCGTTAATTGTTTAATATGGTGCGGCGGTTTTTGAATATGGCAAACAGTTAAAATGTTTTGGCACGACATATTGTGGTTTGTGATGCCTGTTGTAATGCTTTTGGAATATGGTTACATAATATTGTGGGGCTGCCCGTTGGGGGAAAGCCCCATCACATATGGCATAAACTCTGGTGGCGTGGGCCACAGGGTAGGGTTCCCATTCAACTGGACCCCGACCCCAGATATGTATAATTGTTGTATTGTGGAGCAGGGGTGACAACCTGCCCCCCATATATCGTTCTCTTTGTGGGCTTGGGTGAGAAAACACTGTTCACCCAACCAATCACAAAGCTTTATTTTTGTTGTTCTCAAATCAAAATTTGAGACATGACTTTCCCTTTTTCGTCCTTTCTGTTCCTCTCTAGCTTTCCGTTAACTCAACAACCGTAGCTCGCCATTAACTCAACAACTACATCCATTAACTCCCTGTCTCGAATGGAGGTCGTGCTCAGTGTAACAGGAGGAATCAGGAAACAACCACAGGAATTAACTCCCCTCCTCGAATGGTGGTTGTACTCGGTGCAGTGGAGGAATCGAGAAACCTCTTACTCTGAAGTGATTAAATGGATTTACTGTGACTTCAAATTTCCATTTTGAATGCACATCTAACGTTTCATGAAGAATATTTTCATATTCATGGGAATGTGTTCTGTGCATTTTACTCCAAGAAAGAGAAGTCGTGAGGAATTGTCTCTCTGGTTGATTTACCCCTTAACGCAATCTTCCTCGCTACAGATGCCTGTGGAGTTAACTTTGCAATAAATTTTCGTAGAAATGACAGGGTATGCCTAATTCGATGTTTGGACACGTTGATGTTAACGTGTACAACATGAGAGCTTAATATTGTTGCAAGTTGCAGTGGAAAAATATGCAACACATTCTTGCAATATTCAAAATGTAGGACTTCATTGATGACAATCCAATGTACCTACTCTTGTTGACGAGCCAAAAATATTTTTCCTATGTACTTCTCATTCCCTTGTCAATCCATAAGCATGCCAGAAACCAGGAGGGACATTGCAAGATCTATCAACATTGGCAAGAATATGTTGGAGTGGATTCACCACCATTTGCTGGAAGTGGAGAACAAAATAGATATGACAGATATTGGAGGAAACTCATCTTCAATGTCTTCATACTTCTCCTTGTCCCCAGAAGCCATGGGGTCATGCCAAAATAGCAGTGAGGGATTAACATCTAAAAACAATGAGAATCATTTTACAACTCAAAATTGATCTTCTTATTCTTTTTCTGCATGCCCATTTATAAGAAATGCAGAGACTGTAAAGGTAAAACCACAACTGCTTGAAGTGAAAAATAGAGAAAGTGGTGGCATGCACTACAAAGGGGTGAGGCAACAACCATGGGGGAAATTTGTAGTAGAAATTAGAGATCCTAGTAAGAAGGGGGGAAGATTTTGGCTGGGCACTGTCCACACAACCCAAGAGGCTGCTCTTGCACATGATCTCCCTACCTACAAAATCCACGAAGCCAGGGCTATGGTTAACTTTCCCCTCGCCCTCGCTTCCCATTCAGAAAATGGCTCGGTCGGAGCTCACATGGGGCACAACAAGAAGAAAGAGAGAGAGAAGCAGAGGCAAACTTATTACAATTTGCATTGTAAAGTTTAGTATCATAAAAAATTAGAATAAATGTTTATAAACCTTTGATTTTCCAATGGTTTATGGTTAAAAAAATGGATGGGATTCCCTTTGGTTTTTCCCTGCTTGTTTCTTCCTCAAAGCTAAATCTATAGAAGATATAATTGCATTTTCATGTTGTTTTCAAAGCTAAATCAACATAAAATAAATTTTCATTTTCATGTTGTTTAAACCCATGTTTAAAAAAAATAGGAATGGTTATCGAAATTATTAATTAACAAAATGAAACATCTAGCTAGTGCAATGGCAAGTGCAATTGGTGAGGCGATGTTCGTATAAATTAAATTTTTTGCTACTTGTGGTTCCATGAGTAGTAATAATATTGTTCCTAGTGATACCTACCAATCTTCTTATACTTTTCATTGTTGGTCTCGATAGTTAGCTTTTATAATATAATGGTTAATTTTGATCTACACAGTACAAATGGAGTTTCATAAGAAAAATTAAACATAAGAAATGTTATCTGCTACAAATCAGTTAAGTTATAACAATTTACTTAATTATGTGGAGAGTTTATGGATCTTAATATCGTTGTGTTGCATGTAGTTAGTGCTTCTAATAATTCGTTTTTACTGCTTCAGAGTAGGAAAGAGCATGCAAACTTATCTATTTTTTTAGATAGTTTGAGCATTTTCAATATTCATCATTCAATGTTTGACAAAAAAAATAGAACAAAAGAAAATGACACATCTCCTTACCCATATTATATGCATGTATACCATGATTTATGGGAAGGATTTTGACAATTATTTGCAAATATTCTTATGAGAAGATTTTGTGTCTTTTTGTGTATTCTTGTGTTATTTGTTCATGCTACATTAAAACTTGGTGGTTGACTACAATTAAACTCTAAGAAGAGAAGATGTGGGGTGGAAAAAATATGACTTGACAATTTTTTTTCTTCATTGGTATAATTGTCAGCCTTTTACTTATTTGGCTATTAAAGGGGCTTGGTTTCTTTCCTCTTTGTATGGATAGTTGGTGATGCGTGATAATGTTCTAAACTACCATTAATTAATCATTCTAGCTTAGGATGTGTAATCTTTGTGCTACTAAATCTATTGAGGAGATGATAATGTGAATTGACATCTCTTGTGAAGAATAGAAACTATACATGGTAGTGTGGTAATTCATAGTTTATTTTGTTTGGTTAAACCTTATTAGTTTCTAATATAGTTTTGGAATGATGTTTAGAGAGATGGTCAAGTTTTGGAGAGGTTGGTGCCTATGGCATCCACACCTTTAAGAAATTTATCTATTGTTGTTAAAGAGTTAAATCAAATGTATGCAAAAAAACATTACAAGTTCCTTAGTCTTTTGGCAATAAGCGGTACTTGGTGTGACCGTGAGTTTTTATATATCTTCAATGTGTGACCTTTTTAACATATTTGTTGCAGATTCAGTTTTTTCTTCTTCATTTGAGTTTTGAAGGACCTTCATTTGGTGAGCCTATACTAAGAATACCTCTACCACCACAACATTTACATGAAGATGGTGCCTTATTGCTTCCAATCTTGCAAGTTGTTAGGGATGCAAAAACAAGTTGGATGGGCAAGAACCGAACCTCCATTGCCGCTGGATAGATGAATCTACATCAAATATTAGTCAAGATTAGTAACTAGCACTAAAAACTCAAGCCTAGAAATCACATGTGGCAAGTGCAATACTCTGCTAGAAGAACTAGAAAAGAGGGACTGCAACTTGTGAGGCCTTATCGGTACTTGAAATATATGGTGCAACACTCACCATTATCTCAAAACATTCAAATTGTCCTCACACCCACATATATCGTAAACAAACTCACCCCTTGATAGCCCTACACTTTTATTATCTGTGCATGTCTCTTCAACAAGTGACGGTCAAAGTTGCCTGCAAAATAAATTTTAAATTCCAGGTCTGGTGGGGTCATGCACTTCGAGAAAATCTTTCCGGGATACTATATGCGCGTGGACCTGCTCAAATCACGTGGTAGGGCCATGCACTCACGTATAATCTCAGTCATCGTATTTGGCATATGCGCGTTGACCAGCTCATCTCACGTGGTGGGGCCCATACACTCAGAGATACTCTTTTCGTGATGGTATATGAGCGTGGATCCGATACTGCACGTGGTTGGGCCCACGCAGACTTTAAAAATAGTTGTCACGTAGTGTAACCAGGCTTAAAAATGACCGGTGTTAGAAAACAAGTGACGGTCACCAAAGTTGCAGGCAAAAATAAATTTGAAATTCCAGGTCTAGTATATGCGCGTGGACCTGCTAAAATGACGTGGTAGGGCCATGCACTCAGAAATAGTCTCAGTCATCGTAATTGGTATATGCGCGTGGACCCGCTCAACTCACGTGGTGGGGCCATACCCTCAGAGAGTATCGTTTTGTGATGGTATATGCGCGTGGATCCGCTACTGCATGTGGTTCGGCCCACGCATATTAAAAATAGTTGTCACGTAGTGTAATCAAGTTTAAATTATGAAAATTGGGGTAGGATTTTGATCAAATTGATTTTTTTTTAAAGCAGTTGTCTATAATGAGACTTTTTGAAAGTTTTTCTGGCGGATTTTTCCGGTCAAAATCCGGCAGCAATTTATTGGAATCCCAAGTTTGATAGCTAGTTTCTGCACAATCATAGCGTCCCAGGGGATTTTCAGGGTGCTGAATCCAAATATGCAGTTAAAAGGCCATTTTAACTGCTAAAAATCAAGATTTAACCTCATTTCTTCCACCGGATTCCGTCACTGGAATCTCCAAAAAGTCGCATTATAGACAACTCCTTTTTTAAATCTTGAAATTTTCAAAAGGGTCACTCTCATTTTTATGATAACAAATCTATTTTCATTAGTAAAAACTATATATGAATTCAAGTTATTTTTGGTTGATCGTGCAAATTTGCGGGCTCAGGCTTTTATTATCCTTGCCCAGGGTCTCGTATAAAGTATGGTAAATTATTGACTACCCAATTAGTAAC
This sequence comes from Pinus taeda, assembly GCA_000404065.3. Taxonomy (NCBI): domain Eukaryota; kingdom Viridiplantae; phylum Streptophyta; class Pinopsida; order Pinales; family Pinaceae; genus Pinus; species Pinus taeda. The sequence continues at coordinate 3,868 of APFE030690073.1, read as the reverse complement.
TATTTGGATCAAAAGTTGAAAATTTTTGTTTAAAGTTAACTTTATAGTTTATTTTTTTTAGATAACTTTTTTTGAGTTTTCCGGCCATTTATTGGTTAGACTCTTATTTTTCAATGATTTCTGACAGAGTTGACACCAGTATTAACCATTTGCACCGCCATATAGAAATCATAATTGAAAAATAGTTGTTTATGTGATTCATTGCAATGTGACCTGTATCCAGAAATGTTTTTAGACTTCTTCTTTATGTAGCGTAGGGTCGGAGATGGGGAAAGAAAGAAAGAAAGAAATTATTGTAATGTCCACGAGGCTAAAGATAGCCTATGGAACAGATTGCTTCTTCATGTGCGTGATGTATTCGGCCTTTTTTCTATGAAGCTTCAAAATAAATGCACCCAGCTTCTCGACAAACCCCTCACTAAATATATTATCCCAACAGCTAGCTGCCAACATATCTACCTAACTTTCCATGTTGTCTTTGAAAGCCTCACATTCTAAAATGAAATGTTTTTCTGTTTCCACTTTTCCGGAAGAATAAAAAATGCATACTCTTTCATCCCACACTTCTTTTGGCATTTTCCAGTGCCCTGTTTCACAACGGAGTTGATGAGAATTAGTCTTTAACTGAGCAATAAGAATTTTGGCTCTCAAGAGATATTGGTCTCTATGTATGCTTTTGGTTGATGACTATGAGTGGGATTAAACACTTCAATATAGTACTTTTTCTTTCTTCCTAGCTCCTTATCCCAAGTATGCTTGTGGAACTTTTCCATAACAAATTTTTTTATCTCTTTGCTATTTATGGGACAGATGTTCAAGCAAATACCCCATTTACTAAACCATTTGTTATTTTGTTGCATCCAAGTTCTTTTGTTCTTGCTCAATCTATCATTAAAGACAACCTTAGGCCATCTGCCCTCTTCCATTTGCTCAATTTTTTTAAGTACCTTATGACTTGCACCATAGCAATTGCTTCAATAGGAGCAGTCCCTGTTTCTCTTAACAAAATAGCGTAAGGAACTGCACTTTTAATCTTGAATTTGTTTGTAATCAAGCGCTTCTGAATTTTCTAAATTTGTATCCACTGCATGTCGGATGTACTGGTGGCCCATAGTTCACAACCATAGTGAATCACTGGGATCACTAGAAGCCCAAAAAGAGTTTGAGTGGTTTTCCAGTCCCATAACTTTGCCTCTCTACACCTATTTTGAAGAACATAAAATGCTTTCCATCCCTCCAAAGTTCTTTTCTTTCTACAACCATTCCAACTTAGATTTTTTTGAAGTCAATTCCGAGGTATTTGTAATCTACAACTTCTTCAAGAATGTTGCCTTCAAAGTAGAACTTATGTTGGTTATGTTTTCTTTTCTTAGAGAAAACAACTACTTTTGTTTTGTTGATATTGAATTTCATCCCCACACTTCTAGAAAAATGCTCAAGGGATAGTAAATGCTCTTTCAAACCAAGCTCTGATTTAGCAATTACATAAGGTCATCTGCATACAAAAGAAGCCTTATAACAAACTTGCACAAATAGATATCATCACCTCCTTGTGAATTTAGCCACTCCTCAAGCTTGTCGATATATAAACCAAAAGGGGTAGGAGACAGTGGGAAACCTTGCTTGACCCCGATATCGCTTTTAAATCTTTCAGAATTGCCTGCTGAAGTTCTAATTTTGACTTTCATCTCTTGATACATCCTATGCACAACTGCTCTCAAATGTTTACGAAACCCAAGTTCCTCCATTTTGTGCCAAAGCTTATCCCTAGGAACCAAGTCAAATGCTTTTCTGAAATCAAAAAAGCAACAAAATACTTCATCTTTTTTCTCCCAAACGTTTTCAATGATGTGCCTTAAAGTTATACAATGATCAACTGTGGAATGTTTAGGTCTAAAACTTTCTTTCCCTTTAGCACGCTTACCCACTTGCTAATTTTGCTTTCTAGCATGCTTCCAATAGCTTTGCAAACAAAGGGTTTATCATGATGATCCTATAATTGGAGGGATTATTGGTGTCACCACTCTTGAAAAGAGGTATTGCTAGACTAGTTGTCCAATCTGTGGGGAGCCCTTGTTGTATGATGTTGTTGAAGATATTTGTAATGTGAGGTGCAAGAATATTTGAGCCCCACTTTAGATATTTTGCTTGGAGTTCAGCTAAGTCTTTTGTTTTTCCAACCCCCAACTTCTTGATACCCATCTCTACCTCTTATATCGTTAATAGTTCAATATCAGTGTTGACCAAGGGGGGAGGGTTAACCTTGGGAACCTGCTCATAGAGTTGTCTTCCATAGTCAAACCATTTAGAAGTTGTAATACTATTTCTAGTTTGTATCTTTTTTTATTGGAGCTCCTTCCAAAATAATTTGGGATTATTTTTCCCAAGGAAGATTAGTTCTTCCCACCTTGAAACCATGAAATAGGTCTTTTTCTTGCTTAATAACTACTTGCAAGATTTGAGCTTTATGTTATCCTTGTTTGACTCTTTCCACATTCTCCTTGCCGTTTGCATTCCTCATCAAACCAAGCATTAACTGGAAAGCAATTTGTTTTATATTTCTTAATTTGTGAGAGATTTTGTTGGACATGCTGAATTAAGAATTGTTTCTTTCCAATCCAAGAGAAGCATAATAAATTGGCTTGTGATCTGACTTTAAGTCGCATAGCTGATCTCCAATAAAAAATTCCTCCATTTTCTCACACAAACCATGCAAGCAAATTATATAATCTACTACACTTGCTCCATTGTAAGTATTATAAGTGAAATTACCGGACTTTTCCCATCTAGTCAAGCCTTTAAAAATGACTAAATCAAAGGCCCCACATAAAGTAGGAAATTGTTCACCAAAAATATTGCAGCCCTTGTCCTTTGAAATTCTTTCCTACTAATGATTACTCTCTTTTGTAATCCAAATAGGGTCGCAATCATCTTTACAACAAAGAATGTTAGCTTGCTCACTTGCAATCCTAGCATTGAAATCACCCACTATAAGGACTTCACCTAGCTGTGAATATGTTGCAATATCTGTATTTAAGGCTACAAATGAATCTTTGTGGTCAAGCCCTTTACCTTTGTACATTTTTGAAACCTGCGGTGCAAAATAGCATGTTGCAATTCTGATGTGGTTTCCATTTTATGATATTTTAAACCAAATGAATTTCTTATTTGAGTCTTCTTTTTCTAACTGAATGAGACGACCTTCTTTCTCCCTTACTAAAACCATGATACCCCCATGCCCTTTGCCATTCCCTATTGCCTTGTTCCACACTACCATCTTCCAGTATCCTTTAAACAAAGGTGTCTTGCACCCTTCATGCTCATGTGTTTCTATGAGGCAAATTATGTCTCTATCTTCCATAATAGGCCCTAACCCAAGTCCTCGTCTCCATGGATAACCTCTGCAATTCCAACAAACTAATCTTAAGGAAACTTGGGTATGACTTGATTGCTATTTATTTTGACATGTAAGGTTCACATTTGAGTCTATGTCCCTGCTTTCCCATACTGACTGTGCTTTCTAATTTCCTGTTGAAGAGTTTGTTGCCTCTTCTTTATTACCATCTTGCTGCTCTGTTTTGGAAGGAGGTCCAAATCGCACTATCAGAACTTTGTCTTTATAAATCCATGCTCTCTTGCCTTCATCTCTTGTTTCCCTAACCTTTAAAATTTCCTCCCTTCTTTCCTCCTGTTGTTTTATAGTTAAATCTTCTTCTAGGAAAAAACGAGAACCCCTCAAAAGATGTTTCTTGCTTATAATGATATATTTATCATGCAAGCTAGGCATGCTAACTTTTATGGGTCTGGCTCTCTCCCTGTTAAACTTACCCACCCTCCATGCTTGGCATATTTGTCCCTACCATAGCAA
>APFE030690069.1:52943-115935 GCA_000404065.3 Pinus taeda | reverse complement strand
TCCAAAAAGAGGGAGTATCCCATTGATGTTGGAACTAAATAACTTCCTCTAGAACACTATAAATACAGGCCTTGGGCCAGAGGAGGGGAGGTTGAAAGCTGAACATTCCAAAGGGTAGATGTTGCAGGAATTAGGACTTCCATTGTAAACTTGTGAGGAGAGATTACCATCCTTTCTTGTTGCCATATTGGAAGTGGGTGAGCTGTCAAAGTAGACGAAATCTCTTGCTCGACCCTGGGAGGAGCTTGCACAACACCAAGGCTCAGGTTGTAATGGTTCCTTTTTTGTTTCCTTAATACAAATAAGTCCATTCTTCTCAATGATTTGTTGTTAATGAATTAGTTCATGTACTCCTTGGTCTATATGATGAATATGCTTTGTTTTATGAAATATTCAGGTGTTATGTAATCGTTTGCTTTGTTAGTGTATGCAGGTCTGAAAGTGAAGGAGGAGCTCATCTGGATCAGCAAGGCTGGACTGCTACAACAAGCGTTGGACCTAAGGTAAGATCGAAAACATTTGAATTCTCATATAATAATGTGTGTTTAGAGAAGGATTGCTCTTGTTTGGTTTGTTTGTCACTAGAGAGTCTTAGGCTCCTAGGGAGGTTAGATTTGTCCGCAAATATAACTCTTTCCACATGACAGGATGGTGATCTTGAACAGAACTAGGATTCAAGTATGAACAATTTATTCCATTTGGCTAATGGAGTCTATGAGTGTGAACAACTGAATATGATTTCTTTGACTAAAGGTGATACTATAGAGCAAGGTAATCAATCTTAGAGCAATCTTATGATCTGGAAATAGATGGAATGAAAGCCAGTGGGTGAGGGGTAGTTAAGAATCCGTCATCATGTTGGCAGAGGGAAAATGCATTTGTATTATCAAGGAGCAGTGAAGAATTCCTTAGTAATATTTAGAGCGAAAGAATTAGTGGAAACAGAAGCAGCTAAGAATTCCTGTTTATGTTAAGTCTGAAGAAAACATGAGTATTAATAGAGATTGAACACAGAGTGTATTTAAACAAATTTTGGGCTATTCTTTTTCTCCATTACTAAGATTATGAAACACATATGAAATTGGCAAACACAGAGAATATAAAACACAGGTTGTAATAACTTATTGATCCATAGAAAGACACAAGAATTCTGTAGTAGGACCCAGAACATCAAAATCACATTCAGACGGTGCAGCAATAGTGAACTTCAATAGCCTTTGTATTAAAATATCCTCAGAGTTACAACGCAGTCCAGAAGAGATATCACAAACCCCGAATACATCTCATGGGGAGGTATTTATACAAAAAAGGAGTTACAAAATATCTTATGGAAAAATATCCCGCAATAACTTCATTCACCTACTTTACAGGAGAAGTAAATGAGAGAAATGAATGCAGAAGTAAATGTTGGTGTGCTCGCTGTTCAGTTGGTCAGAGATATTTGACTTTTTGAATTGAGTAAGTCGGCTGGTAGCTGTCCCTTTATTTTGCGTTCCTGCATTGTTGTCCCGATTCTTTCATCTGTGCTTCATTCCGCTTTAATGTGTTATAGTTCCAGCTTGACTCCCTTTCTCTGTTGTCTTCACCTTTATGATATGTGCCACGTGTTCTGACATTGGATTAAATGTAGATGACAAAGAAAAATTAGAACTACCTTGGTAAGACCTCCAACATTCTCTGCCACCATTGGTCTGTTGGCAACTGATGTCTTTATATTTTTATTAATGTTTCATCGGCTTCAGTATACTTGTAGAAGTTGGGCTGGACTGCAAAAAGATGATTTATTTCATGTTCGATATAGAACAAATTTCCAACTTGTCATATAAGCTCTGTTCAGAGGGAGGTCCTATGTTTTCTGAAGTGCTTGATGATGCTGTGATCTGATTGGAAACATATGTATTTACCCTGTGAGCATATTGTTCGTGTGTCAACAGTCTTTGATTGTTGGTTAACAAACTGGGTAGACCCTTCTACTGCAAGACTGTAAACTTCTCTGTAAAGGCATTTATTTCCATCTGCATTTCTTGGCACTTTCTTTCCAGATTCTGTATAAAATTCCTCATGGTTAGCAGCTTTTTCACGGTCAAAATAGTGTCTGTTCTATCCCTGATCTCCAAAGCTGCTAGTTGTTCCCTGGTGTGAGTGTTCAAAAAATGAATTAGTCTATTGGCCTGCTTGAGCATGTTTCCCAATGATGTTTTGGCCTTTTGAATCTCTACTTGGGCCTTTTCTATCAATTCAATTTTCTCATGGATCATCTGAATTGATTGTCATTGATCAGTGATAGGCTGGCCAATTTTGGTCCACAAAATTGTTTTAATTTCTACTAGAGGTTTATGAAGGGTGAGATCTTTCTCCAAGGATTTCATCTTATTCTCCAAGGCCTTTACCTCTCTAGTTTTCTCTGCCACTGTTATCTTAGATTTTTCATAGCTTACCTCTAGCTTGGCCAACCTTTCTTTGGCCTCTTTAAGCTTTGACATTTGGGCTTCTAGCTCTTTTACTGATTTCATCATTTCTTCCATGCTCATGCTGGTATCTGGTCCTGTTTTTTCTTCTGTCGTTGAAGCATTTGTGGCTAATATACCTGTTGTTGAATCTGGGACAGTGGGAGGGATTGCTGCTACAACTGTGGGAGGGGCAGTGAAACTGTTGGAGCTCCTTCAGGTGGCTGGGAGGTCGACTCTCCCTGCTTGGATTGCAATGATTTCTCCAATTCTCGCTCTGTTTCAATTAGCCTTTGATTCATCTTTATCAACAAATCCATCATGTCTTCTTCTTCCTTTTCTTGTGCAAGTTCTGTAGTTTGTGGGTGCATGGTGACAGGCAGCTTCAATTGCTTCCTAAGTGTAGTAATATCTTCTTCCTTTTTCTTTATCAGTGCTTTGATGCCCTTGTCATCCTTGGGATCATGTCCCAGCTCAATAATTATCTCTTCCAAGGTTTTTATTCTATTGTCTTTAGCCAAGGAAGGTATCTTTTCCAAATCCAATTGGGAAGATGTATTGCTTAATGACTCCTTCAATTGGTGGGCCAGTATTGCCTTGTCTGCTAATGTAGCATAGACCATTTCACCTGTTAGTTTGTGCAGCTCAATTTGGTCCATTGGGTCTATGTCTTTGGCGAGGACCTCTAGATTTGTTCTTATGTAGTCAGCAGCTGTCTGTGGTTGCTGAACTTTAGGCTTGAAATGACTTAAGATCATTTTTTCCTCCTTAGTGTCATATGCTGCCATTAGTCTTTGCTATTTGAGGGTGTCATTCTAAGAAATTGATCATAAAGTTGCAGTATCAATGGCTCATTCTGCGCCTTAATGTCCATGAAGTTCGTTTAATATTAGATCGTTGCTTACTTTGTAGCCTTAAGGAGGAAACTTCCATACCATGCTGCCTCTCCATCTCTTGCCTGTGAGAGCTGGTGGATGTCTATTGGCTAGTTTCCCTCTCCTCTCTTGGTATTTCTGTGATTTCTTCAATAATTTCCACTTCAGGTAGAGGATCTACTCTTTGCCTTTTGGCCTCTGGCTGCTCTGTTGATCCACTTGTAAGTGTGGTCTCCTCTCTGTCCCTTTTCTTGTTCCTTTCCTCATTGACAAGAATCTGTAGTGTTGGTACCTCTGGTTCCTCTGTTTGTAGTGAAGGGGCTTGCCCTTGAACCTATTCCTTTGATGTGGTAGGCTGATCTGCCATTGTGTGCTACTTTGTATCCACCACCTCTTTACCCTTTAATGTTCTAGCAGTCGGTGCAGTGTTTTCTTGGGTTGGTTGCTGTGAAGTTCCAGCAGTTGATGTGCCTTCTCCGGTTTGTTGTGGCACTTTGAATGACACCTGCCCAAAAGAATCTAGGTCAAGAGTCTTTTCAAGATATTTCATATTTTGTTCCATTTTCTCTTCCTCATTGAGTTGTTCAATTAGTGTGCCTTCTACCCACTCATCCTAGTTGGCAAATTGTTCTATTTTAGGAATCTTGCAATGTTCATATGCTGACACCCTATATTTTATTTTTCTTGCATTGATAAAGCCATTTGGGTCATAGGGTACCCACCAAAATCTCCTCTTTACTCTGAATTTTTCACCCAATATCTGGTCGACCTCTTTCCATCCTTCTTTTTTGTTCATGATGTAGGGGCCTAACTGGTCTCTCAATTTCAATTGAGCCTTTTTCTTGGCACTATGAAAATGAGTAAAATCTGAATTGATAAATTTCCTAAAATATTCAAAGGCAAACAGCCTCATTGGCACATATTTTGGCAGCTTGTAGGGGCACAACTCACAGCCATATATCCTGATCTCAGTGTGATTCTGGTATAAGTACCAGTCACCTATTTTGTATCTTTTGGAGAGCTGTAATATTTTATGCATATCATAAGATAATCTAGGAGGAGGAGCCCTCATCAGCAGATAAGAGGCTGGATAGACAAACAAGTCAATAAACTCATAGTAAGAGTAAGGAGAGTTGTGGACTTCATGAAAGACTGAGGTCCAAAAAATCACAGACCTCTTTTCTCCTTTAAAGTCTAGTTTTCTGATGGGAAATTGGAAATTGTCTGGCTGATAATAGAGGAGAAAATGATAGATGTAGGATGAGTACTTGAAGGCTCCCTCCCTATCTAGATTCAAGAGTTGGTCATAGATCTTGTTGGCAATGAATTTAGCATAGTTGTATTTGACAGCAGGGGGCTGCCCTGGAGTGAATATGGATAATAACACTAGTGCAGTTTCATCAATATATTCACTTGTCTTAAATGCCAGAATATAAGATATCATATCAACAAGTAATTTACCCACTTCATTGAACCGTGCATAATGAAAAGGAGGTGGCTCTATAGGCTGACAATTTGGTTTCATAAATACTTAGGCAATTCGAGCTATCTCTGAGCTGGGGAGTTTGGGACCTTCATCAAGCAAGAATTTCATAGTAAGAGGAAACAGAAGCTGAGTTGGTTTGAAGTTTAACATTTGATTTATGGAGTCAGGATTTATATGAAAGAGGGTAGTTCCAGATGGATTTTTGACTACCCTTTGGGTTGGTTCATAGTTTTCACAGCATAGGTGAATTATCTCAGGGAAAACATTGACAGAGGGAAGGTAGTACATGGGTAAATTTCATTCCCATATCCCATAGAAATCATTTTTTCTTAGGTAACTGTTCCTGAGTTCACAAAATGCTTGGAGATTGTTTCTGTCACCAAGTCTTGGATTTGATAATCTCTATCAGCTAATGGAAACCATTCCAATTCCTTGTGAGGTGCATTGAGAGGGGCTATATTGAGAGCTACTGGAGCCTCCATTGTTCAACTGTTTATGATTTTAAAACTATAATTTGGGTTTATGTGGGCAAAATAGTCAAAACCACACCTCAATGGACTTTTCTACGGGAATTACACAGTGAGATTGGTTTGTATTTAGCTTAGTGGGCAGAATTTACATGGGGAAACGAAGTTTGCAGAATTCCTTGGCAAAATGGGAAACAACAGTAGGTAATAAGGTAGCTTTTGGGGTTTGTCAGAGAATTTGAAGGCCAGAACGAGCTTGAATTTCGCTCAGTGGGCGGATTTTTGGTAAGAATTGGGCAAAACAGTGGTTGCAGTGCGTATTTTTGAGGATAGCACGGTGTTTTTCTTCAAAAATAAGGCTCGGGAGCGAAATTTGATGTAAATACCTGTTTCAACAGTGAAATGTACGATTTGCAAGTGGAAAACTGAGCTGAGGGGCCAAGCTGCAGAGTAAATTTGCTGGGTGGTAGACTGGGTGGTCGAATGACTGCTCTTGGACGCAAATCGGCATGCACAGGTCATGCGAAGGAGACAAACGGAGATGGGTGAAAATGACTCTTTTACCTCTTTTTAACAAAAAAATTGACTTTGGTGGGCTTTCGCGCGTTTCTGTCGAATGATGTCAGCATGACGTAATTTTTTGTCGTGTAGCGGGGTACAAAAGATGACATGTCAGATGACGTGGCGGGTGACATGGAGGTGAGGTGGTGACGTAAGTAGGTGACATGATGCTGATGTGGAGGTGATGTCACAAGATGACATCATCAGGGTTCATTAGCAGCAGTAAGCGGTATTCCTCGCACGGCCTTTCGGCCAGGATGGTATTGAACGGGGGGGTCTCCGATCACGCTGGGAAGCCAACACATGTCCTCTGTATGGCAGAAATATCGCCCATCCCCCAGAGGCTATTGTTCAGTGATCGGAGGGGTTCCGATATCGCCGACAACCATTAGATTTGTGCGCGATGATCGGACGGTTGGCGGTGAACGAAGTTGACGGGCAGCTATGGCACGAGTCCCACATTAATTTTTAATGTTTTGTAATGTTCGCGGGGTATAAAACTTTGGTTAGCGGGGTTTATATGACTTATGTCAGCGGATTTGGTTATTTGTTTAACCAAATTTTAAACAAACCCTGATGGACCGTGTGGAGGGTTGTTATTGGCCCCAGGTGGACCAATAACTCCTGACAAACATTGAAATATGGCTATAATTTCCAGGGGAGGGATATTAAAGTATTTTGGGGTTTTTTATGTATTTTAGTATAATAGGGGCGGGAAAAACATTTACATAGGAATTATATAATAAAGTTAACATGTTAATATGGCTTTATGAAGGGAAGCGCTAAGTTGTAGAGTTAGGAACTTAGGCTTAGGGAAATGAGAGGGTTTTTAGTAGCAGAGTTGAATAGCTTAGGCTTAGTAGAAGATAAATGTTTTACACAAGAAATGTGGCTTCTTAGCTCATGGAGAAAACATCGTTTCACTGAAACTTTCACCTGAAATGGAGTGGTCTAGGGAATTTGAGCAGATCTCAATATCCTGGTGGGATGTTAGTAAGTGATTGTTGTGAGAGGAATGAAGGGAAGTTAGACATGAAAGATCTTATTTGTCACCACACTTTGCCATGGCATTGATAATATCCATAAAACATGAGTTATATCTAAGTAAGGAAATCACTCATGCCACTGCTTCTGAAACATCAAAACTACTTACCCATCCTATTACACCTAGCATTTTTTCTTCATCTTCCTTGGGTGCATTTGAACTAGCAAACCCTGATTCTCTTCTTTTCTTTTAGTTGCCCTCCTATCTAAGTCTACCCTTATCTCTTCCAAGGGCACATATTAAGAAATTGGGCTCCTTTTCTTCTCTACCTATCTACTCATCTTCCAAGCTTGAACTGTTTGGACAGATCTTTATTCTCTATTCTAAGGCAAGTAAATTGAAAAATGAACCTGGCCAAGATTAAGTTGTTTGGCCATTCATGAACTATGATAAGAGTCAAGCAACTGTACATAGTGAAATTATTCAAAATTTGGAACCTTTTCAGCATGGAAAGGATGAACATATTTGGCACTTCTCCTGTCAATCATGAAAAACGCAACCTATTGGTATAGGAACCTAACAGGTGTGACAACTGCAGTGAGTCAACGAAGGTTCCTGAGAGGTTCTAACACATGGGAGTTGAGATGAGTGTGCCCCCTAGAAACCTATGATAGCACTTAGCTTGGAAGGGAACACATGAGCATAGATACATCACAACATGGAAGGCAAGTTAGTAAGCAATCCAAAGTGATAGTTACACCAACAACACATTTCATAAAGTTTCATACATACTTATACAAAATAGTCTATACATGAATGTGTAAGCAAACCAATACATATATCATTTAGACTAAACCAGATAGCATGGAATACAATACAAAATATGCATGAAACATAGTGGCTCTTATTATATAAAGAAGTGTAAGTTCCAGTCATACAATACATCCATTTCCAACCACTTGTCCCGATAGTGGAATGTTACAACCACAAACACCTGCTCCTCCAATTATATGTACTAGCTCTGCCTAGTGGAGAAGCCAAGGCTCATTACAATACTGTTGAAGCTCTCTCCAAGATAGTCTTATCGGAAGCTTGGCTAAACAAAAGCCTTTATAATGACTTATGAGGTTCTATTTATAGCAAAGGGTGGGGTGACCCTTGACATTCCCCTTTGTGATAGTTCGTCTACCCTCATGCCTCTTCATCTACTCTATGACTGTTGCATCCAACTATCAACACTTGAACTTCCACTTGACAACATGTTACATTACAATGCACATGTGCTCATGTGTGACAAAATGGCGTGAGAAAGCCATGCAAGACATCATTGACACTCAGTCCATTGTGGTGAGACCAACTCTTTGACATGCTTGTGATGGTGAAGGTGATGAGTTGATGCCAAGTTTGGTCGTCTGTGATGGTGTGCATGCACTCCATGGTGACATCTTGCTGATGTGAACTCTTGCCTCTGTTACATTCAAGTGCATTGTTATGGCTCCCTCATCCAAATCGTCTGTTAGCATGTGCATGGTCTTCTTGGATGCGGATGAACTCGCAACACACTGATGCATATTTTTTTTGTTGATCTTGCAGTGTGTGCTAGTGGTCATGCACATCAACTATCAACTACATGTTCATCTCGAGTTGGAATTGTTACTTTTATTTCTTTGGTGAGTGTTCTGAATGGGTAGGATCGTATGCATGCACACAATGACATGCATGTTGCTGAATTCCATTGCATGTGATCAAAAACACTACTCACCATGTCTGCTTTGTGCCAGTTGCTGGGATGGATCTTTAACTTGTACAGGTGCATTTTCATCTATGAATGCATGTTGTGCCCCCTGCTATTCTTATTCCTACTGGTCCTCATTTGCTTGTCTGTGCAGCTCATGTTCTTCCTTGATTTGCTACTTCAGCACATGCAACTCCTTGTTTGTTCCATTCTTTGTCTTCGCATGAACTTCATGTCGCACTGTCACCTCATATCCTGAGTCTCCAAAGTTTCTTTCATCATCAATGGATCTGCCTGAGCTTGCAACTTTGTTCATCCTTAGTGTTGTCAACAACCTTCCTCTTGCATTCATTCCATCTGGTATGCTGCCTTCAGTTGATGTACATGATGTTGCTGTAGTCATATCTTGATGTCCTTGTCTATGAGAAACTTGATGTCTTCGTGGGTAGGCAGGTCCATTATTGGGTGCAAGATCCCCCAAGGAATGTTTTGGGGCTTAAAGCCCAAGTTTTGACTAAATCCAATGTAAATACTCCATGATTTATGGGTGCGGAGCATGAAGGTTGTAATTGAATCATAGGGTTGTGCGCCCTTAATTTTGTAATGTAATGTCAGCTTGAGAGTTCTACCCATGGTCCGCAGACCATGGGATTGTATAATTAGAGCGAGGCTCTAAGTTGTAAATACATGAAAGAATAACCAATTGACCAAGTCATGGAATAGAAGAATTGACTCTCGGTTGAAGTGAAAAGTCGAGTCTTTGGGTCGTAGAGTAGGAGAAGGTTCTACAGCTGAATCTGCAGAGGCCTAGTAGTTTGCAACTGAGTGCGCGGACCCCTGTAGCTGAGTGTGCAGGGTGAGCCAAGTTTGTAACCGACTGAATAAGTAATAAAGAGAAGTTTCTTCTCATTCTGTGTATCTTTTTCTTGTTGTATGAATTAAAGTATATTGTGTATGAATTGCAAGTTTACTATTTAATTGTTGCGCAAACTCATATGAATGTGTTGAATAAGTGAATATAAGATAAGTATCTATTTACGCGAAGTTAACTAACAATTATAAGAAGATAAGTAAGATCCATGGTGTAACTTAGGGAAATAGCGCAGATCGCTGCCTTAGCAGTGTGAAAGCACCTTAACCCCTAGCTAGGGCTGTGCGAAAGTGATTGTAACAAAGCACAAAGGTATCACAGGTCAGAAGAATGCATGAGGTGACCTGTGAAGACATTCCTAGTTGGACTAAGTTGACCCCTCAAACATATCAAGGCTGCGGAAACTTGGTTCCAGCATCCCCCCATACTGCTTCGGGTAAGACCTCAGTCTGCGCTTCGCAAGCTGTTGCTGCAATATAGGGATTTGTTTGACTAATTAACTACGAACCTAAGTCAGGCCCCATCAAGCCAACAAATGGTTTCATTGTTGGGACCGGAATCTGCATAGAGATATCTGATGTCGCATCATTGGAATCCAACTAAGAAGGAAATTAAAGGCTGGTTGGACAACAAAATTCATGAATTCGCGGTGCAAGAGAATAGGAATCCATGACTAATGAAGGAAGAGTGGTTAGACTACTACATGTACACAGAGATCCATGAAATTTTCTTCGCGCCTTTCCCTACTGAATTGTATGAGTGGATTGCAAAGCTAGCAGATAACCAAGGAAGGTGGAGGATCGACAATCCTATTGTGTGGACCCCTGAATTGGTATGCAGATTGGAAGCATCAGAGGATAAGATAGTGCATGCTATTGATCACTGACTCGATCGCACTATAGGACCATTTATTACTGAGTACGTGGTAGACACTTCGGTCAGCTATAGCAAGGCAAAGCAACACTTTCTCAAAGGACCGCGAGGTAAGTACGTCAAGTCTCTGAACACCTGGATTAAGATGTTATTATGTGAAAAGTGGATTATGCAGTTACATTGATGTTCAGGGCTACACAAAGTGGGAGAATTTATAGAAAGGAAGGAAGTGTGGGACTAGAGACTAGCCCCTTGATTTCACCTCCATGAGGGTACGAGGAAGAGCTCCCAAGTATCTCTTCATGAAATGTGATCCATTTGATAAGGCAGAGGATTCCACACATACCACCTCCACCCATGCCACTATTAGTTTCACCGCCATCACCTCCATCTTCACCCCTAACACCACCACCACCACCGTGTTTTCATATGGCAAGCTCGATAAAGTTTCTTGTGTTCACAGGATTGGGAAATGAAGATCTTGACTAGTTTTGGTTCGTTTTAAAGGTCGTATGGGAAGCATAGGGAGTTATCGATGATAATATCAAAAAAGTGACATTGTTTAGTGCTCTGCAATATCGTGCGCTGACCTGGTACATTAAGCACTCAAGTGATCATTCGAATGTGGGAATCACGGCTATCCAAACTACACTCACTAGGGAGTTTAGGAGGCTGAAGTTAGAGGCATAGTCGATCATTAGGTTTAAAGAGATCACGATGCTACTAGGTGAGACTCCTTGGGAGCTGGATCAAAGGCTGAAATGCATGATTTGCGACGCTAACATGACTCTGACGAATGGACAGCACTGTGAATGCTTTGTAGCATCACTATGGCTCCATTTGAGGAACGCATTGTCACAACAGAGGTTAAAAACTCAGGCAGAAGCTTTAGAGATCGCGATGAGGCTACATGAGACCCCAATACGAGATCCTAACTTGGAAGTTCAACAAATCCACATGTAGTTAAAAAACTTGTGCCTTGTGATGCATAGTCTGAAACAGGATAGGATAGCTAGACTAGAAGTTCT
This sequence comes from Pinus taeda, assembly GCA_000404065.3. Taxonomy (NCBI): domain Eukaryota; kingdom Viridiplantae; phylum Streptophyta; class Pinopsida; order Pinales; family Pinaceae; genus Pinus; species Pinus taeda. The sequence goes on along the minus strand of APFE030690069.1, from coordinate 104,607 downwards.
TAAAGAGGTGTGGTGCGTGAAAAGTAAGGAGTAGGGTCATGATAAATACTACTGCCCAGTTTTTGCAAATTACCTTGCGAGAGGAGGACTGATGCTAGTAAGGCTAGAAGCGTAAACAGGACCAAGCGTGATGTCTTCTTTATGATATACGATTTGTCAATAGGAGAAAAGCATGCTACGGACAAATGTCATCTGTTGCATAAGTACACGCAAAATTAGCAATAGTTGTTCTGTAATTTATGTATATCGGTGGGACACAATGAGTGCACATGTAGAAGTTATGATCCAATCATGGATAGAACTCTCACCTACAGGGTTCGAGCTGAAACACGGCCCCTAGACCAGGGTGCAGGGATGGCGCGAACTGAATTTCAGCGGTGCAGATGAGGCCGAGGTGGAGGAAGACCTGGAAGAGGTTGTGGAAAGCTAATATGCTACAATTGCAAAGGACCATGGCATTATTCCTGCAATTGTATGAATTTGACGCATCCATCATGTCTATAATGTACCTTGTTTTATCACGAGACAGAAGATTGTCCTATGCTGATAGCTAGGATATGTGACAAGGGAGTGCTACCACCTCCCCCGACTCAGAACCTATAAATGATGAGGTCTGAGCTGCACGAGGATGATCAAAATGTGAATATTGTGCTCTGAAGTGGAATTATAATGGGAGATGATAAAGGAAAATAGCTAGCATATGGTACTTGGGTTTTCAAAGCTCTGGCAAAAGAAGCGGAGTTTGATTTGGAGCGCACTTGAGAAACCTTTATGGAAACTAAGAAGAGCTTCATTGATGCCTCCACTTCAGGAAGCAAAGACAGACCAGAGTCAAAAATGGACCCATCGATGTTTACGATGTTCCTGGAAACATGTATGAAGCTACTTCACGACAACAAGGTTGTAAAGGGATTACAGGAGCTCATTAACAGATGTGCTGGGACTGCACCAAGAGAACTGCATGTAGTTTGAAAGCTTGGAAAGCATAGGACTAGGACAAGGAGAGAGATAATATTAACCACATAGATTGGGGAATATGAGATGGACCAAGTAATTATGGACTTTGGATCAGACATGAATGTTCTGTCGAAGGAGACATGGGAGCACATGGGGAGGCTTATGTTGCAGTGGTCTCCAATTCAGCTACGCATGGCAAAGCAACAGAGGATAATACCCCTAGGGAAATTGTAGGGAATTACAATGGATATTGAAGGAGTGAGTGTGCTAGCTGAAATTTGAAGTGATAGAGATTGTTGATGACAACAATCCCTACCCCGCGCTGCTAGGAATTGATTGGGCCACTGACATGAATGGGGTGATTAACCTGAAGAAGCACAAGATGAGTTTTGAGAAGAAGTTTGTATGCATAGTGATACCTTTGGACCCTAGTGAGGGATCCCTCTACACTGAACTAGTGTGTGACTATGAAAGCGATGACAATCTGGATTGCATATACAAGATAACTGCGCAAGAGAAAGACAGAGTAAATCCCACCATAGACAGATGAATTTCATGGGAGCATGAAAGCTCCTGTACTTCAGACTCATATGAGGAGATAAAGTGATGGTAGAATAGGTTACATGAGGTAACCACGTTGAACAGTAACATGATGACAATATCGTTGTGTTGCGTATCACCAGAAATGAGGGATTTTCCTACTTATGATGGATTAGGTGAGGTATATGTCTTCTCGGATAGATTTGAAAGGGAGGTGCTATAAAAATAACGTTTCCAGGCCTTGAATTGGGTACTGTGTGCTACGCTTGCAAGGTGGTGGGGTGTGCACAAAGGAAGCCTTGAAGACTGGCACACATGTAGAAGGATGATGCATGCATGATTTGGGAAGCCTATAGTGCGAGTGGCAGATAAATACAAGGGACGGGATGGTCCACGCGTGCATCTGTCTAGATGGGTATAGGGATATGGTAAACAACCTACGTGGATGCACATGAACTTCACAATGGGAAATACGGCCAATAAGCATGTGTTGGGGGGGTAAATGCACAAACGGCTCCTCAAGTTAGAACGACAGAGTGTGGAAAGAATAAGCGTGCGGAAGGTTATCCATGTGGAATCCTATAATGAAGTATGTGAAGCACTGAACAAGGTATGTAGTGCACAGCAAAGTGACTGGGACTTACACGTACTAGTAGTCCTATGAGCTTATAGGATGATGTGCAAGAAACTGACAGGACAGACGCCTTCTAAGCTAGTTTGTGGAGTAAACTTTGTACTTCCAATGGAGTATTGCAGGTCTAGTCCATGCATAGCAGTGCCTATGGATAGGAAGGATCACGAAGCCCTAGAAGAAGGGATCGGGCAGCTGGAAGAGATTGGAGAAGAATGCTTGGGAGCTAATGAAGAGATCCAACAAGGTGAACTTAGGCTCCAAGAACTCATGAATGAAAGATTTTGGTTGAAAGAAAAAAGTGCCACGGCAGAAGAAGAAGTCAAGAAGCTTGAGGAAGGAATAAAGAAGGACTTTCTTGATAAAAAGACTGTGGTGATAAAACAATATGCGCATGATCATATTGATAAATTGGGAGACTAGTGCTGAGAGTTGATTAGTTTGTTGCCTTGGAGTGGACTGCATGTTAATAAGAAGATCATAGATGGGGGTGCGATGCAAATGGTAAAGTGCGCGATGTAGGTAGTGAAGTTAAAAGGCGATATTTTCCCAAGAAAAGTAAACGATGGATGGTTGAAGCTATATCCGGGTGGTGAGGCCACCTACCTAGCCATAAGAAGCATAGTATTAGCACTCCAGCCAGTTGAAAGGAGGTGCAGGACTATAAACTACTCTATCGAGGAGTTTCATGATGTGAGGGTTGTGCGCAGGAGTGAAGTATCACGAGGTCCATGACAGCGCACGGGTAGCTGCGTTGCCATGCAGGTTGGCTGGAAAGTGACCATTATAGTCATTATTCATGATGTGATACTTGGTTTAATACAAAATGGAGCGGGTGGCAGGCAGTTAATGTGTACTTTATGTGCAAGATTTGAGAAAATCTACCACTAAGGGAGCATTAATGGAGTGGATTTGGGGAGAACGGTCGAATTCAAATTAAAAAGACATTATAAATTGCAAAGGGTTGCCCCACAAATAACACTTGGCCATTTGAGAATTGAGTTGTTGTGTGCCCAGAGTATTCTGAATCGAGACCTGTTTTCCCTGTTGAGAGTGTTGTTTGAGCACCCAATTGAACAGTTCATAGTTCTGAAAAACAAGATGGAAACATCTAAAGAAGCCAGGGAATTCAGAGATATGACCGCCGAAGAGGCCACACAGGCCATGACATTAGAAGATTCCCCTAAGAGCACCAGGATAGTTGCGGAAATCCCTAAATCACCGCACATGACGAGACCTAAGAAATATAAACAACCAACGAATCTGGTGCATGTGTCCCCTAGAAACCTACTGCGAACTAAAATGACCATGGAAGAAAAGGGGAAAGTATTTAATATAGAAACTGATGAGGAGGAAGAAGACCTTGAGGAAATCCTGATAGAAGAGGACGAGGACGAAGAAATGGAGGAGGAAACTGAGGGCATGAACCCTCTAACCAGGTTGCTCACATATGTTCCTCCACGGAAGGGGAAGGCAAAGGTTCCCAATGACCTAGATGATAGTAAAATCCCTCTGTAGACTTTGCTACTTCTCGACGATATCATTTTTGAAGGAGCACACTTGGGAAGGGTGCCGAGTTTAAGGTTTGAAGACTGGGATCTCGCTGACCATGAGAAATTCCCACACTTGGCGACTGCGCAGCTCATGAGACCAAAGAAACACACAGTGATGGGAGTCATCGAATTGGAGCTGCACCAGTGGTTGCGTAGAGTCGAAAAGGCGGGGTTGTTGAACCTGCTCTTTCCCACATTACCATCACGCCCCAGTGACTATCTTCGTCATCAGGCAGTTTCTATTCCTGGTACATGATGTGTGATTGTGGCTGGAGGAGCCCATCCCCATCATAGAACACCTAGTCCATATAATTACCAGACTCCCTTTTAAAGGGGAGAACCCAGTGAACTTATCAGAGGGGAAATGTAGTGATTTGGCCATTGTGGAGGGCATGAAAAATAAATATAAACTAGAGAAGAAAAAGAGGGGCTACGGGATTTCCAGTATTAACAATAAAGCAGTGAGAGTTGTGACACAAATACTCGCTGGAAAAGTTATGTGAAAGTGCCACACAGATGAGGTGCCAACGCTGATGGTTGCTCTTGCCGAGCAGTGCGCAGAAGGGGTCCAGTTTAACTAGTTTGAGTACTTGTGAGAAGAGTTCCTGGAGAATTTCCATGAGGCACGGGAACAAGGGAAGACCTTCCACTATGAATGGCTTCTGCTATCCATAGTGCTAGTGGCTTGGGAATTTCCTGAGGACAACCAGTTCCCCACAATTGCACAGGATCTCTTGGAGCCCACGAAGTATGCTTCGCTGTGGGCCACTAAAGACGTGCAACGGATCCGAGACAGTAAGATATTATGGGTGTTCATAGAGATGAACATCAGAATGGTCATTAATCACAAGCCGTAGTTGTCACCCACTATCTATAACAGTTTAAAAAGCTTCACGGAGTTCAAGGCAGAATTCCATCACGTCTAAATTAGGGCGCGCAAGGACCCCGTGAAGAAGTGGAATGAACTACCATACCTAGCCATAGATGACGTTATCTTTGACGTACTTGAGTCGTGGCCAGGAGAATGGCGCGCTCAAGACATCTCCACGATGGAAGAAGACAAGTCTGATGCACAGAAAAAAAGGAGGAAAAACTATGGATGGCGCAGTTGGTAAAGAAGAGAAGAAAAGAGGCAGCAACAACAAAGGTGCAGGAGGTGCGAGATGTTGCGCAGACAATAGCAGAATAGCAGAAGGCCACAGTAGAAGCACAAAAGGTAATAAATAAGGAGTGTGAGGGCCAGAAGTCATCTTCACCCAAGAAACAAAAGGAAACAAAGGAGGTTGGCATGGACCCACAAACATCATCTACACAGTTGAAGTGCCAGCACCCGAGAGAGTAGGTGTGGCCACGAAAGAAGTCAAAAGCACCTAAGACTTCTTTCAACCTAATTGCCCTTATCGAGGGAGATCTACATGATATAGGGGAGATGGTGCACGATGTCACCACGAAGGCCCTCCAGCAACTTGTGGAGGAGAATCAGATTGTGTTGGAGGTCCTTTAGGCACAGATTCAAGAGTTGCAAGTGCGCACTCCTGAGGTTGGTACTCTCTCAACTAGCTTCATAGTAGGAATGGTCACCGCAGAGGAAATGGTGCATGCCCACACAACGAACACCATAGTGCTACCAGAGGGGGAACTAGTTACAAAAAATAAGGCCGACAGGCCTACGGTCGGTGTGTTAAAGGGAGATACTCTATGTCCTATAGGACTGAGTGACAACAGAACTGCAGGCTAGGGAGGGTCGCATGCTATAGGTGTTAAGTGAACAGAGAATCAACATGGAGCAATTGAGCCTGCAATGCAATGAGGAAGTGGCGTAGAACTGATAGATGGTACAAGTGATTAAGGAGGCCTGCCAGATGGTCCTCAAGTTGGCCATCCTAGTAAAGGCACAGATCCAGATGGGAAGAGATGGCCAAAGTTTAGCTGGAGCTAAACCTCCAGATAGAAGAGATGTGGTTGATATCATAGCCTTCAACTCCTCCATAGGTGAGGGAACAGTGCACCAACACCATCACAACGGGCATAGAAGAGAACAACAGTGCAGGGAAGGACTACACCAAAATGTTGGAAGAGTCGTTCCAGGTCCTCACTGCTTTGCAGGAGGACCCAAACATATAGTGCTTGGAAACAGAGGCATGTGAGCTACAGAAACAATATGATGATGTCAAAGGGATTGTGAAGATGGTGACCCTTACACAGAGGCTCGCGCGAATGCAATAAGCAAAAGTGCTTAAAGAGAAAGTAGATGCATCACGACACAAAGAAGTGGTTTTGAAGTCGCGCGTCCAACCATGGATTGATGGGGCCTTCGTCATCACAAAAAAAATTGAAGGCAAGCTCACACAGATGCAAGGGATGCAGGCTTTAATGCAAGGAAGTAGTTCAGGAATTTCTGAAGAGCACGTCCAAAATATATAGCAGGCAGCTGCTTAGTGCACTGCTGACCTTGCAGCAGTCCGAGCAGAGTTCGGAGGTCTCTGTGCAAAGATCTCCGCACCGACTGAGTGACTTGAGGGTGAATCAAAATGTTTGTGTTTTGGGCCTGTTGGGTGTGGGATCCCCCAATGAAAGTTTTGGGGCTTAAAGCCCAAGTTTTGACTAAATCCAATGTAAAGACTTCGGCATGGAGTGCGAAGCTTGTAATTGAATCATAGGGTTGTCCACCCTTACTTTTGTAATGTAATGTCGGCTTGAGAGTTCTAACCATGGTCCGTGAACCATGGGATTGTATAAATAGAGTGAGGCTCTAAGTTGTAAAGACGTGGAAGAACAACCAATTGATCAAGTCATGGAATAGAAGAAATAACTCTAAGTTGAAGTGAAAAGTTGAGTCTTTGGGTCATAGAGTAGGAGAAGGCTCTACAGTTGAGTACGTAGAGGCCTAGTAGTCCGCAACTGAGTGTGTGAACCCCTGCAGCTGAGTGCGCAGGGTGAGTCGAGTATGTAACTATTTGAAGAAGTAATAAATAGAAGTTTCTTGTCATTTTGTGTATCTTTTTCTTGTTGTATGCATTAAAGTATATTGGGTATGAATTGCAAGCTTACTGCTTAATTCTTGCACGAACTCATATGAATGTGTTGAACAAGTGAATAAAATATAAGTATCTGTTAACGCTAAGTTAACTAACAGTTATAAGAAGATAAGTAAGATCTAGGGCTGCATGAAGGCGATTGTAATAGAGTGAGAAGCTATCACAAGTCAGAAGAGTGTGCAAAATGACATGCATGAAGACATTCCTAGTTGGACTAAGTCGACCCTTCAGACATCTCAAGGGTGTGGAAACTTGGTTCCAGCATCCCCCCATACTGCTTCGAGTGAGACCTCAGTCCGCGCTCTACGAGCTATTGCCGAAAGGGCTAGTAGTACAGGGATTTGTTTGGCTAATTAACTCCAAACCTAGGTCAAGTCCCATCAAGCGAACATCCATAAACACTTGAATGGTTGCATCCCCAAGTTTGCTCTGAATGGTGCCTTCAACTTTGCTCTCCTGAAACCATTGTACCTATATTGTTGAGAAGAATATGAACACCTGCGATACCTGGAGACATGGAAACACTCACGACAATTGTAAATTTCCAAACCTTATAGTAATTTAATTATAATTTTCTATATTTAGCTTCTAAAAATAGTTTATATATTTTTTGAATATATTTTGTATTCAATTCTTAAAACAGCCTAATAGTATTTCGAATGATTATCTAGATTACCTAATCCGATGAATAAATTTTGAACCATTATATGGGTATTATAATTGGACCATATTATAATAAATAAATTATTAAAGTATCTTTGTGTTTCATGATTTTAATATATATATCTATTAATTTGATTACTATTATATAATTGATTAATTTTAGGATTGGAATGTGGATAATAATATTATCAAATAATTTATGAACCAGTAATCTTAATTTATTCTATTGGATCATATTTATTAATAAACAATTAGATTTGGTTAAATAATCAAATAATTTAATATCCAGTAGGAGTACTTTACTGATATATTTTTACCGATTTTAACTAATTTCTAGGAATAATAATAATTAAAAATTTAGCAAGAATATTAATTATTTGAATAGGGTCATAAGGTCAGAATTAGCCGTTATAAATCTAACCGTTGGAGTCTCTACCTAAACTATTTAACTAGATAAGCTGGATCAGTTCTTCAACTTGTCCTGACAATGAACCACACTATTTGGTTCGAAACGCGTCGACAAATGATTACTGATGTGATTTTGCCGAAAATTCTCTAAACAAAGCACTCTATCAGTCAGACACCAAAATGAACTTGAGAATTGACTTGCAACATACCTATGTGACTGATCATGAAGGTTGCACAATTTCCACTGGGAGGTCGCGAGACTAACTGCCAAGACTACGCAAGGCACACTAAGGGCTGCTAGGAAGCCAACTAACTATTGGAACTACACAATGCACAGTCCAGTCTAGCTATTGACTATTGGAATTGTTCAATGTACAATATCAGTCTGTAATGGTTGCAGGCTCAGTGATTACATTGCGCAATTTTCTAGGCCAACAGTCACTATCCCTCAGAATTGCACAATGCAAGACTGGAGGACTATAATTGGGCACAAATGTGCATTTCTTGAGAGGAAGACAGAGCCTTCTCTCTCAGGATTTGCACAATGTTGTCTTGGTGAGGTAGAGTCCGGTCCAAGGTTGCCTAGACTCGTCGATGGGAAATTGAAAGAAAATGTGAATGCGAATGCATGGTAATACTGAGTGTAAGCATAAGTGAATGATCATGTTGGGTGTGGAGCCTAATTATCTTCTATATTAAAAGGTATCATTACATTGGACCCCAGTTCGACCGCCCGTAAAATATTTGCTGAGTGGGGGGTCCGGGGGGGTGGCTGTGACCTTTTTGGAGCCCGGAGACAGCACTCCTGAACCTAAGAATAGATTTAAAATTGCCTTGTAAAATGTTGTAATTTCGTAGTCAATATGGGTCGTTCATTAGGCGGAGATCTGACGGTAGAAGTTATGTTTAATTTAGGGTTTTTTTGCCTTATAAGGCAACCCCTCACTATATATGAGGGAATTGTATTTCATCTATGAAGATCTGTATTCCGAGTGAGGAAGAGAGAGGAGATTGAGAGCGAAGAGGAAATTACAAAAAATATGTTGTAGGTTGTATCTCTTCAGTTTGTTGGATAATATGAAAGGAAGGACTGGCTATTTCTCTGTGGACGTAGCCCAAACTGGGTGAACCACGTATATCCGTGTCTCTCTTGTTTTATGTGTTTTCTGTGTTTATATTTCTGCAATATTTTATGTGTTCCATTGCTCTATAGTATATAATTTTCTAACAGATCATGCATGCAAACATAGAATGACAAATTCAGAAAATGAAACAACATGCATGTGGGTGAGGCGAGTCGCCAAATCAATGACTGTTTGTGAAAAAAAAAAATTCATGCATGTGATAGTAGTGAGATGTTAACAAAAATAGAAAAGGTGCTAGTACAAGCTAGTATATATCAAAATGACAACAAGCACTCATTAAAACCAAGCAGACAAATTTCATACAAAGTGAAACAAAAAAAGTGCCAGAAATGCAACATAATACATGAAAAGCAGGCTTACCCCAAAACAACAGAGATGAATGTGTCGACAGCTCCTATATGCGATATGGGATGTCAGAGTTGCAAGGTTGATGTGAGGAATGAGCTCTGCAATTTTCAAATGATGAGTTTTGATAGAATCGAGGTTGTGACGTGCATGCCACAAATATAGGGAAAATGACACTTGGTGGGAGGTTTCTGAAATGATCCTTGCATGTAACCTCCATATGCCAAAAATAGGTCCTTGAAATAAGGAATTCCTTTGCATGCTACCTTGGGAGAAGCAGATCGTCCATGAAAGTCTATTTTGCTCGGTACTGAAGGGAACTGGTCAGCTTAGCTACACTTGAAAGAGGTTTCTCAACTACTGGGAGAAAATACATATTTCTGGCTCGCAGCTAGGCTGGATGCCCAGACTCAGACAAAATTGTCATTCTACGCCCCTACTGCTAGAGGAGGTTCCCTTTGAAGGTCCGCGCCTTGTGCAGAACCCACTGATGAAGATGGAATATTGGGACATTGTGTATCATCATTGGTTCCCTCACCTAGAGACAACCAACTATATGAACTTTTTCTACTATGCAGACTCAAGTTTCATCGAGCTAGAGACGGTGCAATGGATCTGGAGAGTGGAGAATTCAAGATTGTTGAACCTGTTGTGGGTACCCCATTATCAACACAACCTGTGTGCGTCAATTACTTACTCTGGTGCATGATGGGTGCTTATGGCTAGGAGGGCCTATACCCATCGCTGACATGCTCATCCACAGGATCACGCACCTGCCATTTTAGGGTTTGAATCTAGCCAAGGAGTATGGTGGAAACCTAGGAGAAAAGGATTTGGTAGAAAATATGAAGAAGGAATTTTCCCTCATGAAAAATCTACGCAGATACTTAATCACTTCCATAAACAATCTCGTCGTGCAAATTTCCACACAAATCTTAGCTGGGAAGGTAATGGAAAGTGTGCGGACGAATTTCTGGTGCCCGTGGTTTCTCTAGCTACACAATGCGCAAAGGGTGTTTAGTTCAACTTGTCAAGGTATCTATGCAATGAATTCCTCGCAAATTTCTGTGAGGTCTAGGATGAGACCAAGCCATTCCATTATGCTTGGTTATTGCTCTCCATTTGGTTGCTCACATGAGAGGTGTTGGAGGATAGCCAGTTTCCTCCATTGAAAGAAGGATTATTGGAGGCTACACAGTTTTCCTCCCTATGGGCCACAAAGGATCCTATGCAGGTCATAGAAACAAAAATATTATGGGTTCTAATGGAATAAATCCCCCACATGGCCATCAACTGGTGCCCAAGGTTGTCCCTGACTTTGTATGATTATTTGTTAGCATATGCCCCGTTCAAGGCTGACTTAGACCGAGTTTACATTCAGGCACAGAAGGACCCGCAGCAAAAATGGCATGACTTTCCATATTTGGTCACAGATATAGACATACATGAGGTAATAAAGTGATGGCCAGCAGAGTGGCACACCCCCTCATACTTGGATGTTGGAACTAGTAAGGGAGCGAGAAGCTTGACATAAAAGAAAAGAAAGGATGCAGCCAACCGGGCTACACAAAATTTGGTTGTGCAATGGAAAAAGGAAGCCACAGAAAAGGCTAGGTTGGAAAAGGATTGCACTGCTAAGGAGCAAGTTGAGCAAGAGTGGCATGAATTAGAGCGAAGTGGAAAATCCCCTTTGCCCGAGACTGAGGAAGAAGAACTATCCAAACAGGGCGGTGGAGGAGATGAGGGGAAAAGCACCCCGTTTAAACTAAAGAAGCATGGATAGGAGGAGAGGGAAGGTCCCCAAAAAAAGAAAAAATCATAAAAGTGGCAGTGTGATCCCATGGTATTGACGGAGGGCAATCTCGATGAAATCGTTGAAAAAATACAGGACACCACAACTAAAATGTTGCAAAAGTTTGAGCAATAGTATATGCAGACACTGGGAAGCATCGAGAAGGATCTCTGCAAGCTGCAGATCCAGGTTAATAGAATACAGGTGGGCGCAGGTCAAGAGAGCGTAGCACAAGTGAGCCTAGCACTGGGGATGAGTCAGGCTGTGGAATTAGTAAGGACCTTGGACCTTCACACTGCTTCTTTTCCAGAAGGTTCCCTACACGTAGATTCGGTCGATGACCGCATCATCTTAAGCACCCTCAAGAACATCGGGATGAACATCACAATGCCCTCAAATGATCTTCTTCATGGACTGCAGGTAGGGGTGATGGAAGAATTGAGAGCTCGGGAGAAGCTCCTTCTCAATTTTGATCAGTAAATACAGGGTGAACAATGAGCATATATTCATTGAGAAAACACATGCCTTAAAGGAAAAGGAAACGTTGTAGGCACATAATTCTAGGCTCGAGTCCGTAGTTGTAGAGGCATGAAGAATAGTGCTAGAGTTTGACATTCCAGAGGATGCACAACCGGAAGCTAAAATCATGAAGTTAGCCACTGGCATACGCAAGGAAAAGGTGGATGTTGGATGATTTCAATTTGAACTCAACATGAAAATAATGGAGCTATAGCTCAAATTATAGCCTATGACTCTACCTAAGGTCAGGGAGTAGCACGAAGCCACCATAAAATAAGGGATGGCCACATTAAATGCCACAATCACTAACTGCTCTGCCTTATTTGAGAAGGAAATTGAATTGGTGATGACTCTGCAGGAAAACCCAAACCTACAAATATTGAATACATAGGTTCACAAGCTATAGAAGAGGTACAATGAGGTCAAGGTGACGACACACTCAATTGCTCCAGCACAATACCTAGCCAAGTTATAGGAGGGGAAGTAGCACCTCGCACAGGTAGAAGAAGCCCAGAAGAAGGAGGTCGTGCTTAAGGCCAGGTTGGGAGCTTGGTTAGAAGAAGCTTACCAAGTCACTACCAACATTCAAGAGAAGTTGACAGGCTTGCAGTAGACCCAACAAATGATGAAGTTGGTCGGAGAAGGACTAGCTACTGAGAAACTAGTGGAAGAAGTCAAGAAGGTAGCTACAGAGAGCACTATCGAAGTTGCGGTAGTGCAGGTGGAGCTGGGGGATCTTTGTAGTAAGACTGAATTGCTAGCCGAGTGACTCAAGGGTGAGTCACGACCTTTGTGTTGGGGACCTTTTGGGATGGGGTCCCCTGGGTTACTTTTGGGGTTAAAAAACCCAAGTTTTGATGTAATTTTTGTGAAAGATGTAAAGTCTCCGCAATTTATCGATGCAAATAACATAGGTAATTAGGAGTAAAAGGCGTTTTCGCCCCTTGTCTATGTAAATTGAGTTAGTTTTGGGATCCACCCATGGTCCGTGGACCATGGGATTATATAAGTAGGTGTGTCTTAGAGAATCCAAAGCATGATAATTTGATGATGATGGAGGTAATGGGTCGATAGAATATAGCGTAGAGAAGTGAGTCATAGATGAGGGAAAGGCTCAATAGTTGGGTGCACAGAGGCCTAGGGTAGCTTTTGTAGCTAAGTGTGTGGACCCCTACAGCTGAGTCTTGAGTCAGTAACACCATATTGAAGATCAATAAAGAATATTGTTGAAGAATTCCTGTGTTTATCTATTTACTTATGTTTAATTATGATTGCGCTATATACTGTGATTTAATAATGTCTTTATGAAATACTAATCTGTTGATGCACGAATCTATGGGATAAGTCTTAATAACTATATGCAATGCATGTTAAGTACTTTAGCAAAGATTATAATACATTATTGTATGTTTATTAAATTCTTAAGTAGATCTGCACGAGCTCAAATCTAGGGTTATTTTCTGATGTGCGTAAGTGGATGATTCAACTCTTAAGGGTCTGCAAATACCTATCTTAGACCTTCGTAAAGGTCTTAAGGTAATTTAGAGAAAATTGCAATATTGAGCCCTTGGGGCTTATAGATCTGCGTGAAGGTAGATTTCGGTCAATAAAAGACATCACATTGATCTCTAGATGTGGAAACTTGGTTTCCCCATCCCCCCATACTGCTTCGGGTGAGGCTTCAACCTACGCTATGTGGGTTTATGCCGAAAGCGCCAATAGTGTAGGGTTTTATTTGGCGCAATTAACTCTAAACATCGGTCAAGACCCACTAAGCCAACATGTATGAAGAAGTGTCTACTTATAGGGATTTTTATTAAGAGATAAAGATCCCAAGTAAATTGTTACATGAATGAAACACTATATCCAAGAGTGAAACTCGAAGCCACAACTTGCTTCTTCGAAGAATGATATATATCCTATGCACTACAAGAGAATCCAAAGAAAGAAGCCAAGAATCCAAGCCCTTAGCTTGAGTTAATTGAGAGAATCAACTCCTTAAATGCTGTGATAACTACATGAGAGAATATCACAGGTGCATTCATGAGTCCAAACGACATTACAATATACTTGAAACAACCCCATTCTGTCGTGAATGTTGTTTTATTTCTATCCTCTAGTGCGATCTTGATCTGATGGTACCCTGAAAACCCATCAGTGAATGAACAGGCCTCCTGCCCTTTAACGTTGTCCAATACTTCATCTATAAACAGCGTCGGGAATGGGTCATGGATGCAGGCATCATTAAGCTTCCTTAGATCTATGCAAATCCTTATTTCTCCCTTTTGTTTCTTCTCCTGAACCACCATCGGGCTCACCCAATCATATTCTTCCATAGGTTTGATGATGCCTGCTTCCAGCATCTTATCAAACTCCAAGCGAACCTTTTCCTGATATTTGGGATTAAGGCAATATGACCTTTCCTTAACAAGCTTCGCGTCTAGTTTCAAAATGATTTTCATCACACCCAAGTCACCTATTATGCCCTCCAGGTCTGAAAGCTTAGTAGGAAAAAGATCCTGGTACTCACAAAGTAACTTAGCAACTTTATCCACTGTGGCATCAACCCAGTAATACCCAATCTTCACAAATTTTGGCTCTGCTTCGCTATCAATGTTCACTTGCTTGGTTTTCAACAATGCGGTGATGTACGAGTTTTCTATTTGTGGACCTTTGACCTCGTGATGGCCTTCTACCTCTTAAATATTAATATTTCTTGGATCCTCATCCTCCCCCTTAGCGGTTACATTATAACATTTTATCAAATAGCACAATAAGGTGCTCCAATCTCGTTGAACCCATTCCAACGGTTCTTGTGGTATTATCAAGATCACTGCCTTAACCTCCTGGAGAGCTTCGTCAATGCTCTTGAACCAATCCACAAAACTGAAGGTCATTAAGAATCCTTCCCTTAATATATCCCACTCTGCGGTTCCATGGCAGAGCTCTATTTCTAGATACCAATTCATAGGGATTGTATCCAAAGTATGACAGAATGAGTGCACCCACTCTCGCTTTGGTTCCATTCCATAAGCTTTAGTCCACTTCGCTAGATGATCAAGTGGATCATTTCTCCCATCGTATTTCTAAGTCAGTCGAAGTTTAGGATGACCAAATCGCAATCTCATCATCCTTCTGTAGTCTCGCCATCCCTCAAATCTATCCTTGTGAGTACCCCACCATTGTGCAGGGTTAGCGTGCAATGCCAAATCCAATGCTTGGAAGCGATGATCCTTAGGGACTTCTCGTTCAAAATCATCCAAAAAATTATCTATGTCAGTTAAACCATCATAATAGGGTAAATTGTGCACCTCCGATTTTTGTAGTGTTTTCTTCTCAGTGATGTATGAAAAGGACCCACTTAAGATTGTGGATGACAAACAATATCAACAATATAAATGGCTGCTAAACATTGTAGATCTGTAACTATTGATAGAAACAAAACATGCCAAAATTATGATCTATGCTATGATCATAGTTAAACAACGAAATAAAGAGTAATAACCCCAATTATCCAATGGAAACCAGATATGTAAATAATAAATTTATAATAACACCAGTGAAGAGAATAGATAAATGTTACCAGTCCCCCTCTATGGGCTGGGTTCTTGGCTATCCTCAAAAGTCTTTTTCTTCTGTAGAGTCTCTCTCCTCTATAATGCATAAACCCAACAAAATATGGTGTGTGACAATGAAAATAATCAGATTTATAACAGTGAGTGCAGCAATGAAAATAATCAACAGTGAATAATGAATGGAAAACCCTTCTATTTATAACAAAATATTGAGTTATCCTCAAATAATGAGCAACAATAAAATATTATTGATCCCATTCTTGGAATAACCACTCGGAATATTTTATTATATTTTTTAGGAGGGAAAAAGTATTTAAACTTTTATTTAGAAATAATAAATAAATAAATGATTTCTTTATCATCTCAAGGAATTAGTTAAGGAATAATAAACAAATAAGGATTTATTTAATTATTCCTAAGGGATTTAGTCAAATTTGACAAAGAAAAATAATTAATTACTGATTAATTAATTATTCTTAGAGAAAAATAACAAAAATAATAATTTATCTATTAATTTTTCAGGATTGGGTCAAATTTAACAAGGAATAATAATAAATAATGGTTTAATTAATTATTCATATAATAAAATCAAATAAATGATGTTTTATTTAATTTTTCTTGGTGGGTTTGACTATAAATTACTTTAAAAAGGTGGTTTATTAAGTAATTTCTCACAATGAAAGCAATTTTGCTATGGTAAAATTGGCTTTACATGGTATACTTCAATCCATCTAGTAAATTAGGCTATATGATCATTTTTTTGGTGATAACAGATTTCCCCCCAAAGAGCAAAACATATGACCAAAGTACGTTGTAAAGACACAATCACTTAGACAACACATGGGAGTCAAGGAGAGAGAGAGAGAGAGAGAGAGACTAATGAAGCTAAATCTGAGAGAGGATAGTGACAGAGGGGATGATACTAATGCATGTATCCTTTTATGTTGTGGTACCAGACCCTAATGAGGTGGGGGAGGCATACCCACACCTACCAAGATAACTTAGTACAAAAATAATGGTTCGCCCAAAAATATGAAACTGAGCAATAAAGTACACGTTGAGTGGTACGTGAGCCAGGACTAAATACAATAATATCTAAGTACATGAGATACAAAGCCCCTTCCCTCAAAAAATGTGTTGGAGGGAGGGTAGAACAACCAAAGAAGTCCTATTGAACAAGGAAGGGATCTGCAAAATTGAATGGATCATTTGGAGGAGACATGCATGCAATGGCCACTTCGATCAGAAGGAACCAAACCCATCAAATCTGCGGAACCGCATCTGAGGCTATAGCATAATAGGTATATATCCATGCATGTGGGGGGCTGCCAAAAGGGCCACCCCCTCATGAGGTTCGAAACACCTCACACACACTTGGGTATCACTGGTACAATCTACTGCATCACTGGACCATCAAGTGTATGGATCATGAACATGAAACAACCAAGTCAAAGGGAAATAATGGGACACTTTGCTCGATCCAAGGAGCCGAACAAGAATGGAAGCTAGAACCAAGATACACTACCCTCTAGGTCGTTCTTCTAGAATAAATGAGTTGATGTCGACAGAATAGGGCCTGTGATAGATGAGGCAATGAGGATCCTCAACTAACGCACGAGGGAAAATAGTAATGTGATTGATGGACTGACACCAGGGATAATGGGAATATGGGACTAAGGGACAAATAGACAAATTCTGTTGTCAGAGCATAAAGTGCATGGTTGACCTGGGAACAACTAACTCAACTCTAGAGGGGATGGTGATAGTATGATAGGAGGCCAAAATGGGCAACACAGGATGAATTGTATGGAAATATGGATGGAAATGACATGATATGATGGGACATGAAATAGACTCCAAGAATGCAACGGTGACTCATCATGAATGCTTTGAACAAGGATGACTCAATGATGCTACCACATAGATGAGGCCTAGTGGGGACCGTGAAAACATGAGTAAATGATGATTACTCATGATGAAAATTGACACATGGTACGACAAGTATTAAGAGGAGGTGGAACTCAAAGTACAAGTGTCTCTTTATGATGAAATTCGATTTTAAGAGGCGACGAAGTGACCTCTGATGGAAAAGAATTTTCCTGGTGAAGTGTCAAATCATCAAATGAAGTGGTGCAACCTACTTAAATGCATGAGAGAAATAAATACACAGAAATCAATGGGAAATTTTATGGGTAAAATTTCTTGAGGTAGAGTGCATCAGGAAGATTGGGAAGGAGTTAGCCTTTGAAATCCTCTAGGAGATATGCCCCCTTACCTAAGTCCTTATGGCTGATGTAAGGTCCTAGCCATAATGATTCAAACTTCCCATGCCCGAGAGTATCATGGGCCTGGTCATACACCAGAATAAGATCACCTTCGTGAAAGGCACAAGGGTTGGATTTTCGGTCATATTGAGCTTTGGTGCACCTTTTTCCTACTTCATTGGTTTGAAAAGCAACATGGCAGTCTTCAGAGGTGCATTCAAGCATGACAAGTCATTGTTCTAATGGTTGGGTGTCGGGGAGAAGTTTGATAGCTAAGTGGAGGGAAGGGATCTCACACTCAATTAGTAATACTGCATCCTTGCCAAAGACAATGTGGAAAGGAGTAAACTCAGTGGTGGTTTTAACAGAAGTTCTATAGGCCCAAAAATCTGGGAAGAGGATAAGGTGCTAGTTGGTCTTTTGCTTATTCACTATCCACTGAAGCATCGTCTTGAGAATATTCTTGACTAATTCAACATATCCATTACCTTGGGGGTAATATGAAAAGGAATATTGGTGGTGGAAACCCAACAATGAGGATTGTTCATGCCATACCTCATCTTCAAAATGTTGGCCATGGTTAGAGACCAATTGTTTCAGAACCCCAAATCGAGCGATAACATGGTTAAAGAAGAAAAGCATTGTGGTAGTTTTTGTGTCATTGAACTTTGGCATGGCCTTAGCGCATTTGGTAAAATACTCAACCACCACGATAATATACTTATGGTTATTAACAGATGGTGGTTGACACTCCATAAAGTCAATGGCCCATTTACAGAAAGGACTAGCGGCGATGACATGATGGAGGGGAGCCACTGGGGCTCTTGCCTTTGGGGCAAAATGTTGACAATTGGGGCAGATTTTGAGTGCCTCAATGCAATCACTGAAGAGAGAAGACCAAAAGTAACTGTCGCCCATGACTTTCTAGGTAGTGGTCATACTAGAGAGGTGACCACCACAAGTGCTACTGTGATAGGAATTTAGCACTTGCTTTGCTTTAGGATGGGTGAGACAATAATGGAGGATAGAATCCACACCACAATGATAAAGGTCATGACCTATGAGGAGGTAGCAAGTGGCTTCGTATCGAATCCTTCATAGATCATCATGGGTAAGATGGGGGGCAAAATTTTCGATTCATACATATGTGATAATATCTCCATACCACGGATCATCTGAAGTGATGACAAAAAAAGTGTTCATGTGGGAGCTCATCGTTAACCAGTGGATCGCGTGCACCAATGGGTAATTCAGAAATGAGTTCGGTGAGGGCCAAACCTTTCTTACTCTTAGGTGTAACAAACTTGAGATCAAATTCCTGGAGGATAACGATCCAATGTGCATACTTCCCATTGATGATCTGCGAAATTAATAGGAAGGTCATGGTGTTGGAGTTTATTACAACCCTGGTGGTATGTGAGAGGATATTGTTGGGCGCAGGATCCCCCAAGGGATTTTTTGGGGCTTAGAGCCTAGATTTTGGTCAAATATTGCAATTCTGATGTAAACACTCCACATTTTGTGGACGTGGAGTGTGTAGTTTGTTAAAGATTCATAGGGTTGTCTGCCCTCAATTTTGTTATTGTAATGCCAACTATAGAGATCTACACATGGTCTGTGGACCATGGGATTGTATAAATAAAGTGAGGCTCTAAGTAGTTAATACATCACAAAATATCTAAGGAAGAATGATGTATGCGAGATAGATCTAAAGAGTAAAGTCTAGTTTTGGGTCATAAAGTAGGAGAAGGCTCTGCAGCTAAGTGCGCAGAGGCCTAGTAGTCCGCAGCTAAGTGCATGGACCCCTACAGTTGAGTGCAGAGAGCGAGTTGAGTCTATAATAATTGGAGTATTAATAAAGAGAAGTTTCATATCAGTTCTACATATTTAATTCCTATTTTATGCATCTATTACATTGGATATAAATTGTACTTTTAATTCTTATATGATGCGTGAATGTGTATAATTGTGTGGATTAAGTGAACGCAAGATAGAATATTTGTTTACACAAAGTTAACTAAGATATCTTAAGAAGATAAGTAATATATTCATCTAGGTCAAGAAATAGCACAGATCATTGCCCTAGTAGCGCAAAAGGACTTCAGCTCCTGGTTAGGGCTACACAAAAGACGATTGTGACACTTCACGAACATATTAAAGTTAAAACAGTGCCCAAAGAGACTTGCATGAAGGCAAGCATAGTTGGACTAAACCAACATCACAGAAATCTCAAGGGTCCATAAACTTGGTTCCAGCATTTCCCCATACTACTTCGGGTGAGACTTCTGTCCGCACTCCACGGACTAATGCCCAAAAGGGCCAATAGTGTAGGGATTTGTTGTCTAAATAACTCTGAACATGGGTTAGGCCCATATAATCCAACAAATGGTTCCATTTGCTGGGTCCAGAATCTGCATAGAGATGTATGATGTCATATCATTAGAATCTAGATAAGAAATAAATTGAAGTTTGGTTGGACAGAAGAATTCACGAGTTCGCAGCACTGGAGAATAGAAACTCGTGACTATCAAAAGAAGAGTGGCTAGACAACTACATGTATACGGAGGTCCATGAAATATTTTTCATGTCCTTTCCTACTGAGCTATACGAGTGGATCACAAAGTTAGTAGATAGCTAAGGAAGGTGGAAGCTTGATGGTCCTATTGTGTGGACCCCAGAACTAGTGTGGAGATTGGAAGCATCAGAAGATAATATCACACTCGCTGTCAACCATTGGCTTGATTGAATTATAGGAGGATTTGTTATTGAGTTCGTGGTTGTCACCTCAATTAGCTAAAGTGAGGCAAAGCGAAACTTTTTCAAAGGGATACGAGGTAAGTATGTAAGGTGTTTGAATACTTGGATTAAAATGCAATTGTGCGAAAAGAGGGTTATGCAGTTACCTTGATGTTTGGGGCTACACAAAGTGGAAAATATTACAGGAACAAAGGCAATAAGGGATCATAAAATAGCCCCTTGATTTCACCTCTACGATGGGATGAGGAAGAGCTCGCGAAGGTCTCACTATGAAGTGCTATTCATTTGATAAGGCAAGGAATTCTGCGAATACCACCTCCACCCACACCGCCACCAGCTTCACCATCTTCACCCGTACCAACCCCACCACCACCGCGGTTCGGTATGGCAAGCATAGTGAAGTTGCATGTGTTCAAAGGTTTGGGAAATAAGGATCTGGACCAATTTTGGTTCGTTGTAAGGGCTTTATGGGAAGCACAAGGAGTTATCGATGACCATATAAAGGAGGTGACATTAGTTAGGGCCCTATAGGATCACACGCTGACCTAGAATATTAAGTACTCCAATGATAATCCAAATATGAGAATTGTGGATATCCAAACAATGGTAAATACAGAACTTAGCTGGCCTAATTTTGAAGTGTAGTCGATCGTGGGATTTAAAGATATCACAATGCTACCAGGTGAGACTCCTTGACAGCTGGATCTGAGGCTAAAATGTACGATCTGCGAGGCCAATATGAATATGACATATGGACAACATCATGAGTGGTTTGTAGCTTCGCTATTGCCACATTCAAGGAGTGTGCTATTGCAGTAGAAGCTAATGACTCAGGAAGAGGCCTTAGATATTTCTATAAGGCTATATGAGACCCCGATGCAAGATCCCAACGTAGGAGTTCAGCAGATCCATGCGCAGTTGAAGAATTTATGCCTTGAGATGCAGAGTCTGAAACAAGATAGGATAGTTTGACCAGAAGAGGGTGAATAGGTATGGTGTGTGAAATGCAAGGGTTAGGGTCATGACAAAGACCACTTCCCGGTTTTCACAAATTACCTCATATGATGAGGACTGATGCTTTTAAGGTCGGAAGTGCAAGTAGGACATAGCGTGGCACTCACTTTGTGGTGTGCGATTTGTCAAATAGAAGGAAAACACACCACAAAAAATTGTCACTTGCTACAAAAGTATACACAAAATTTGTAACAGTTGTTCTGCAACCTTTCTAGGTCAGTTAGACATGATGAGTGCACTTGGAGAAGCTATGAGTTGATGATGGATAGAACTCCCACCTACAGAGTTCAGGTAGAAACGTGGCCCCTTGAACAGAATGTAGGAATGGCAAACCCAAGAAAAACAAGGTTATTCATATGAATAATCCTTGTGCATGTTGTGGTGTACATGGACACTACATGCATGAGTTTGCCCTCATAACCTAGATGCGTGAGATGTGGGAAGCTTAAGCAAATTCTAGTGGTCAAAAATCACCTCAGAATCCCATGCCACCTCAAGTGGTTGTGCTCACAAATCCCTTCCCTCAGCAAGGATTTGTTGTTTCTCAACCTCCACTAGGTCAGGAAACCCACCTCCCCCAACCTTCTAGTCCCTGTGACTACTAGATCTTTATGACGAACTCTGATGAGGTTAACCCCTCCAATATCAACCTACAAACTTGGTCATGCCAATATGAAAAGCCCTCTAGTTTGTCTTCTAC
Organism: Pinus taeda; assembly: GCA_000404065.3. NCBI lineage: Eukaryota > Viridiplantae > Streptophyta > Pinopsida > Pinales > Pinaceae > Pinus > Pinus taeda. The sequence goes on along the minus strand of APFE030690069.1, from coordinate 82,706 downwards.
GGAGTCCAAAACCAAAGTATCCATTGAGCCTCTTACGACACCAAATGGTCCTTAACAGATCCCTCAACCTAAAGTTGAGGCCATTCCCAATATCCCAAAGGGACCATTACACTGTAATGCAGCTTCTAATAGAGTTGCCTATACATATACTACATTAGATTACTTGGCACAATCTCTTGCACCACGTCGACACTTGAAGTCCTCCAGTCATGCCCTTCCAAAAAGAAATCTCTACTGACTGCCTTGGGTGTAGTGGATCGTTCTGATGATTGTTTGATTGTCTTCCCGGTTGCTACATCAAAGTACCCCCCATTACCTTCATTGGTTTCTTTCCAAATATCAGTTAGAATATATAATACCATCATCTCCAAATGAATTATTGATGAAGATGCATCCACCTATGTGATGTCCGTTGTTGTTTGGAAACATCTAAAGTCACCTAAGTTTTCCCCCTCCACCATCACTTTGCATGCTTGGGATGGACACTCCTCCTAGTCCCTCAGTGTGTACCACAACTATCCAGTGACTCTTGTAAGTAAGATTGTCCATGTCAATATCGAAGTCATGGATGCCCCTTTGTATTACAACATCCTCTTAGGTATTAGTTACACATATGCCATGTCAGTTGTTGAATCTACGGTATTTTGCAACATGTGCTTCCCTCATCAAGGGAAGATCATTACCATTGATCAGTTGAATTACTACGAGCCAACATCCGTCACCTCACTTGAGTCCACCATCTTGTCGATGTCCGACAACCATTATTCAACTCCTTCCACCAGTATCTCACCCGGATTCTATAAAGACTCCTCATTGTTGGGTGCTTTCCCTAGTCCTCCCCCTCCCATCTCAGAGATTAATTCTATGAGCGTTTTCATGTTACAGGCATCACCCTTTAGTTCCTCATAGGTCAATGTCTCTAAGGTTTCTTTTCTTTCTTCTGTTGAACCTCCTTCAACATAATCCCAGTTCTCAACATCAGTAGACCCTCTATCTACCAAATCATCATCTACCATTTTAGATGATGCATATGTGAACCTTTTTTCTCAGGTTGATGCATCAGGTAATGTTGCTGCATCATGTAGCTAGTCTTCCTCCCATCCACCCATCTTCCATTCCAATGAGGACATCCTGGAAGCTATGTCTACCCCTGACTACTCTTGGGATGATATGCACCACCGTGCATACTTCCTGCCACAATAGTCCCATGACCAGTATGTTGTGGAATGAAAATAATTCATCCACGATGAAGTCGATTAGTTTCGAAATACCATACCTGCCCTGGATGCTTTCAAAGAAGGGAACATGGCCAACATCTCTCTTACTATCAAAATCAAAATTTTAGATCAACCAGGGGTCGAAGAAAACATCATCTTGGGGGCATAGTGTACCCCGAAAGAAATTGAAGCTTACACCAAGCTCCTCAAACAATTCCATGATGTTTTCACCTGGTCCTATTCTAAGATGCCCAAACTTTATCCTGCCAATGTTGAACACCATATCGCCACATGGCCCGATGCCACTCCTATCTGGCAGAAGTTGAGACCCATCCACCCTTCTCGACATGAGGCCATCAAAGTCGAAATTGACAAACTTAAGCAGGCTAATTTCATATATCCCATTGAGTATACCACATGGGTATCCAACCCAGTCACTCTTCTCAAGAAGGAAGGCACCATTCGTGTCTACACGGATTTTCACGACCTGAGAAAATCTTGTCCCAAAGACAACTTTCCCACACCCTTTATTGACTAGATAATTGATGAGTGTTCGGGGAAGAAGGTTCTATCCTTTATGGGTGGATTCTCCAGGTACAACCATATTAGTATTTGTCGTTCCAATAAGTTAAATACAACATTCATTAGTCTGTGGCGAACCTTTTCATATCAGATCATGCCATTTGGTTTAAAAAATGATGGAGCCACATTTCAGTGGGCCATGTCATACTGCTTTCACAATTTGAAGTACCTTATCTTTGCTTACCTTGATGATCTCACCACTAGTTCAAGGTCTTAGGTGTAACATATACACGATTTGTGCACCATTTTTCTCTGATGTCGCAAGTATAATAGTTGTCTTAATCCATTGAAATGCATCTTTTGTGTTCCTTTCAACCATCTATCAGGCTTGATTTTATCGAAATATGGTATCACTTTTGACCACTTGAAAGTTCAAGCCATTCTTGAACTACACCCACTCTTGAACTACCACCTCCTCGTACCTTGCGCCAATTACAAAGCCTTCAAGTCAAAGCAAACTTCCTTCGCAATTTTGTGTCTGACTATGCGACCACTGCGGATGTGTTTCTTAGACTCCTTCACTCCACCATTCCATTTGTTTTGGATGACCATGCTCAAACGTATTTTGATGCCCTAAAGCATGCTCTCACTTCCACACCCTTGATTACTCCCCCCGAATTCACTAAGGACTTCATCTTATATATCTCAGCTTCTACCCATTTAGTCGTTGGGGTTCTTATTCAGGAAGATGAGGATCAGAATGAGAATTTTATCTATTATGTCATTAAGAACTTAGTAGGTCCCCCTATGAACTACTCCCATGAAGAGAAGTTAGCTATTAATATTGTGTTTTCCATCCAAAAGCTCTGTCACTATATCTTCACACATACCACCAAGGTTGTAACAAACTCTAACCCCATGACCTTCCTATTGATTTCGCATATCATCAATGGGAAGTATGCACATTCGATCATTATCCTCCAGGAACTCGAGTTTCTTACGTCTAAGAGTAAGAAAGTTTTGGCCCTCACCGAACTCAATTATGAATTATGCATTGGTACACGTGATCCACCGGTTAACGATGAGCTCCTGCATGAACACTTTTTTGTCATCACTTCAAATGATCTATGGTATAGAGATATTATCACATATTTGCAAACCCAAAAGTTCACCGCCCATCTTACCCATGATGATCGACGATGGATTCAATACCAAGCCACTTGCTACCTCCTCATTGGTGACAAACTTTAACGTTGTAGTGTGGATTCTATCATCCATTGTTGTCTCACCCATCCTAAAGCAAAGCGAGTGCTAAATGCCTGTCACAGTGGCGCTTGTGGTGGTCACATCTCCGGTATGACCACTGCCCAAAAAGTCATGTGCACTGGTTATGTTTGGCCTTCTCTCTTCAGTGATTTCATTAAGGCAGTCAAGCACTGCCCCAATTGTCAACATTTTGCCCCAAAGGAAAGAGCCCCAATGGCTCCCCTCCATGTTGTCATCATTGCTAGTCATTTCTGTAAATGGGCCATTGACTTTATGGAGTGTCAACCAACATCTGTTAATAACCATAAGTATATTATGTTGTGGTTGAGTATTTTACCAAATGGTCTAAGGCCATGCCAAAGCTCAATAACATAGCAACTACCACAACCCTTTTCTTCTTTAACCATGTTATCGCTCAATTTGGGGTTCCGAAACAATTGGTCTCTGACCATGGCTGACATTTTGAAGATGAGGTATGGCATGAATTATCCTCATTGTTGGGTTTCTAGCACCAGTATTACTCATCTTACTACCCCCAAGGTAATGTACAAGTTGAAGTAGTCAAGAAGATTCTCAAAATGATACTTCAGTGGGTAGTGAATAAGCAAAAGACCAACTAGCATCTTATCCTCTTCCTAGATTTGTGGGCCTATAGAACTTTTGTCAAAACACCACTAGGTTTACTCCTTTCCACATTGTCTTTGGTGAGGAGGCAGTCTTACCAATCGAGAGTGAGATCCCTTCACTCCACCTAGCTATTGAACTTCTCCCCAACACCCAATCATTAGAACAATGACTTTTCATGGTTGAACACACCTCTGAAGACCATCGTGTTTCTTTACAAACCATTGAAGCGGCCAAAAAGTGCACCAAAGCTTAATATGACTGAAAAGCCAACCCTCGTCCCTTTCATGAAGGTGATCTTTTTCTGGTGTATGACCAGGCCCATGATACCCTTGGGCATGGGAAGTTAAAATAATTATGGATAGGACCTTACATCATTCATAAGGACTTAGGTAAGGGGGCATATCTCCTAGGGGATTTCGAAGGCCAACTCCTTCCCAATCCTCATAATGCACTCTACCTCAAGAAATTTTACCCATAAAATTTCCCATTGATTTGCATTTATTTATTTATGTCATGCATTTAAGTAGGTTGCACCACTTCATTTGATGATTTGACACTTCACTAGGTAACCATTTTTCCATCAAAGGTCAACTCATTGCCTCTTAAGATCAAAGTTTATCATAAAGCGACACTTGTACTTTTAGATCCACCTCCTCTTAATACTTTTTGTACCATATGTCAATTTTCGTCATGAGTAACCATCATTTACTCATGTTTTCATGGTCCCCACTAGGTCTCGTCTGTGTGGTAGTGTCATCGAGTCACCCTCGTTCAGAGCATCCACGATGAGTCACCCTTCTATTCTTGGAGTCTATTTCATGTCCCATCATATCATGTCATATTATTTCATCCATATTTTCTTACAATTCATCTTGTGTTTCCCATTTTGGCCTCCAATCATACTGTCCCCATCCCTATAGAGTTGAGTCAGTTGCTGCCAGTTCAACCATGCATTTTATGCTCTGACAAGAGAATTTGTTTGTTTGTCCCTCAGTCCCATATTACCATTATCCCTAGTGTCAGTCCATCTATGACATTACTATTTTCCCTCATGCATTAGTTGAGGATCCTCATTGCCTCATCTATCACGGGCCCTATTCTGTTGACATCAGCTCATTTATTCTAGAAGAATGACCTAGAGGGTAGTGTATCTCGGTTCTAGCTTCCATTCTTGTTCAACACCTTGGATCGAGTGAAGGGTCTCATTATTTCCCTTTGACGTGTCGTTTCATGTTCATGATCCATACACTTGATGGTCCAGTGATGCAACAAATTGTACCAGTGATTCGACGACGTATGTGAGATGTTTCAAACCTCATGAGGGGGTGGCCCTTCAGGTCACCCCCAAATGCCCAGATGTATACCTATTATGCTACAACCTCATATTCAGTTCCACAGATTTGATGGGTTTGGTTCCTATTGATCGAAATGTTCATTTCAAGAATGTCTCCTCCAGATGATCCATTTAGTTTTGTAGATCCCTTCCTTGTTCAAGAGGGCTTCTCTAGTTGTTCTACCCTCCCTCCCACCAATTTTTTGAGGGAAGGGGCTTTGTATCTCATGTATTCATATATTATTTTATTCAATCCTGGCTCATGTACCACTCAACATGTACTTTATTTCTTAGTTCCATATTTCTAGGCGAACCATTATTTTTGTACTAAGTTATCTCGGTGGGTATGGGTATGCCTCCCCCACCTCATTGAGGTCCTGTACCACAACATAAAAGGAGACTTGCATTAGTCTCACCCTCTCTGTCACTATCCTCTCTCAGATTCATCTTCATTAATCTCTCTCTCTCTCTCTCTCTCTCTCTCTCTCTCTCTCTCTCTCTCTCTCTCCTCCTTGACTCCGCAGTGTTGTCTAAGTGATTGTGTCTTTACAACATACTTCGGTCATACATTTTTTTCCTAATACTCATACATTGGGGGACAATCTGTTGTCACCAAAAAATTGGTCATATAGCCTAATTTACTAGATGGATCAAAGTATACCATGTAAATCCAATTTTACCATAGTAAAATTGCTTTCACTGTGAGAAATTACTTAATAAACCACCTTTTTAAGTAATTTATAGTCAAACCCATGAAGAATAATTAAATAAATCACTATTTATTTGATTTTCTTCCAGGAATAATTAATTAAACCATTGTTTTATTATTATTCCTTGTTAAATTTGACCCAATCATGAAAAATAAATAGATGAATAATTATTTATCTTATTTTTCGCTAAGAATAATTAATTAATCACTAATTAGTTATTATTCTTTGTAAAATCTGACTAAATCCATTAGGAATAATTAAATAAATCCCTATTTGTTAATTATTACTTAACTAATTCCTTGAGATGATAAATAAATCATTTATTTATTTATTTTTTCTAAATAAAAGTTTAAATACTTTTTCCCTCCTAAAAAAATATAATAAAATATTCCAAGTGGTTATTCCAAGAATGGGATCAATAATATTTTATTATTGCTCATTATTCGAGGATAACTCAATATTTTGCTATAAATAGAAGGGTTTTCCATTCATTATTCACTTTTGATTATTTTCATTGTTGCACTCACTGTTGTAACTCTGATTATTTTCATTGTCACACACCATATTTTTGTTGGGTTTATGCATTATAGAGGAGAAAGAATGTATAGAAGCAGAAGACATTTGAGGATAGACAAGAACCCATCCCATAGAGGGGGACTGGTAACATTTATCTATTCTCTTCACGCGTGCTATTATAAAATTATTCTTTACATATCTGGTTTCCATTGGATAATTGGGGTTATTACACTTTCCGTTGTTTAACTATGATTGTAGCATAGATTAGAATTTTGGCATGTTTCGTTTCTACCAATAGCTGCTGATCTACAAAGTTTAGTAGCCATTTATATTGTTGATATTGTTTGTCATCCACAATCTTAAGTGGGTTATTTTCGTACATCATTGAGAAGATAACACTACAAAAATCGGAGGTAAGAAATTTACCCTATTATGATGGTTTTACTGATGTAGATAAGTTTTGGATAATTTTGAACGAGAAGTCCCTAAGGATCATCACTTCCAAGCACTGGATTTGGTGTTGCTCTCTACGCCCGCACGATGTTTGGGTACAGACAAGGATAGCTTTGAGGCATGGCGAGACTACAAAAGGATGATGAGCTTCTAATTTGGTCGTCCTAAAATTTGACTGACTGAGAAATACGATGGGAGAAATGATCCGCGCGATCATCTAGCAAAGTGGACTAAAGCATATGGAACATAGCCATAGTCGGAGTTCAACTAGATTGGAATGGGTTCAACCAGATTGGAGCACCCTATTGTGCCATGCGCTGGAATTTTATAATGTAACCATTGACAGGGAGGATGAAGATCCAAGAAAAATTAATATTCGAGAGGCAGAAGGCCATCACGAGGTAAAAGGTCAGGAAATAGAAAACTCGGACATCACCACATTGTTGAGAACCAAGAAGGTGAACATTGATACCGAAGCAAAGCCAAAATTTTTGAAGATTGGAGATTACTGGGATGATGCCATAGTGGATAAAGTTGCTAAGTTACTATGCAAGTACCAGGATCTTTTTCCTACCAAGTTTTCAGATCTTAAGGGCATAATAGGCGAGTTGGGTGTGATGAAAATCACTTTGAAACCAAACGCAAAGCCTGTTAAGTAGAGGTCATATCGCCTTAATCCCAGATACAAGGAAAAGATTCGCTTGGAGTTGGATAAGATGCTAGAAGCAAGCATCATCAAACCTATGAAAGAATTTGATTGGGTGAGCCAGATGGTGGTTCACGAGAAGAAACAGAAGGGAGAAATAAGGATCTGCATAGATATAAGGAAGCTTAATGATGTCTGCGTCCATAACACAATCCCGACGTTGTTTAGAAATGAAGTATTGGACAACGTTGAAGGGCAGGAGGCCTATCTGTTCACTGATGGGTTTTCGAGGTACCATCTATGATCTGAAATGAGGGTTTGAACAACTTGTCATGCTTACAAGAACCTCCCACTCCAAATCTTAAAAAACCATGATCTAGCTTATGTTGACAATTGCGGAATTTTGTACTCGAAACAGGTGTATGTGTTTGTTTGTTTTCATCTATTTAAGTGCTTTAACTTGATTTGTTTCTTTTGATATTAAACACATATATTAGACATATAATGAAGAAAATAAACATCACGCATAACAACAAATTTAATAAGGAGTTAACCCCGATCTTGTGGGCTATGTCTCTGTGAGCTCTTATCTACTTGACTTGGCTCTTTGGGATTATGGCTTGAATTATTTTACAAGTTCCACACTTAACTCCAGAGGTTATTGAACTAAACCAATGGGCTTAAAAAACCATCTACATCCCTCTCATGGTTGTCCTCATTGTGCAAGAAGATCTAGGCTCCCTTGGACTTGATTCCTTTAGCAAGTGCACTAAGCTTCCCTGAGCTTCTTAATGGCACAAACTCCTGCAGAATTCTACAAATGACTCTAAAACCTCTACTACTATCTCCATCACATATCTAACATCAACTAATGACTATTCATTTGCTCAAAACGAGCACTGCATCCCCGATCTAGGCCTTCCTCCACGGTTGGCTCTAGGATGCCCGAAAATTCCCTTCAGCATCTCAGACTTTCAAAGTCTCCAGATGCTTCTAAAAACACCTGAAATGGATTCAGAAGGTTCATTACCATCAAGAATGACTGTTTATTTGCTGAGAATGGATACTGGTAGCTCCTGCAATAGCCTCCAACCCCTGGTGGCCCTAAGCTCGAAAATCCCCTTGGATGAAAATCTCCTTGAAGATTGCTTCTTTAGATTCTCTCGACTATTCCAATGACTTTAGAAGGCCCAAATTATCCTAGGTGGACTCTTGTTTCACCCTCTTAGGTCGAAAATTGCATCTTCACTTCATCTAATGAATTTCTACTAGTTTTCCTCCACCAAATCTGGAGAACTTGAGTAAACTCGAGTTAAATTTCGCAATTTCCGCCAATTTTGGAGGTTAGCCAAGCTTGACCACCGGGCTGACTGTAACCATCGGTGGCAAATTCTTATGTGACCACGTGTTCCAGTGGATAAGGCTTGTGCTGGCGGGTTGGCAGTTAACCATAACGGCTGGCGGCTTTTTCGGCATGTAACCACGCTGTCAGGACCACTGGTGGTTTAGACCGTCAACGGTCTATCTCCAAATAGTCAACTATTAGTATTTAAATATAAACTATGAAAAATAGTTGTTAAGATCCAATGCATAGTCGAGAGGGCCAGAGCCTTTGATTTGCCCGCAGGAGGTCACGGGTTCGATCTCGCTTGACCCCAACATAATTTTACCATACCAATTTAGGGCCACGTGGTGGCCTCTGAGCTTGCCACGCGTCAACTCTTGAATGGTCCACCTAGAAGGAATATTGTAGAAAATATTTTGGAGAATATTCTAGGGAATATTCTAAGGAATATTATTTTTTCAATATTTCCAAAAATCATATATTCTTGAAAATTGGAGTTTACTGAACTTTTTCAAAATGCGATAACTCCTCCATATAGTGTCGGTTTTTCAAACCATTGACGGCACCGAAATCAGGAAGATGAGATCTATTCGGTCGTTCAGGATTGACACTCTTTCGAACACTTTGAAATTTGAGCTATCATTGAAGTCATGGATCAATATCTGATCACTCCTCCCCATTGGGAATCGTTTAGACCCTGAAGACTGATATACTGATCTGAACAGTAGATGAGAGTACAACACCCTCTTCTTTCAGCCTCCATACACTTTCCTTTCATGGCTAGTGCCTTTAAACAAAAACTCGAAGGTATTCAACACTTCCCTTCTTGGATGTGCTTGTCCTCCTGTCAAGAACTGTTTTCCTTGAACTCATTCAGAATTTACAGAAGTTAGCCAATCACCGCTTCCAATCCACTTCCATGAGAAAGTCACAATTGTAACCATGGCAATTTTTGCTGCTGGAAATCTTCTTCTATAGACGATGTTGAAAGAATAAAAGAACTTGATGAAATAAAGTTTTGTTTCAACAAAAGAAACAATTTTCATATCATGTGAATCATCATCATGTCTTTACATCTCATTTACAAATGATCGACTAAATCACAAGTTGACAAAAATAATGTCTTTCAAACATTTGACCCTTCAAGTCAAGCATGTACAAAAAGAATTTTAACAATTCTTTTACAAAGATGAAACACTTCATCATTATCTCGCTTTTACAATTTTGGAGATCAAATCAACTTTTCCAAGTCAATATTACATTACATGCATGTTTAAAACAAAGTAATCAACCCTTCAAGTTAATAATACATACATGTTCAAAATACTAGGAAATCATCATCCCTGTGCTCATTCATATCATTCTCATGCATGCATTTCATCCTTCAACTTTCTCTTAAGTACAATCAAAAGTACAAGATCCTCGATCAAATGTACATGTACTTTCAAAGCTGAAATGAATATACTTTTGCTGCAATAAAGTGAGTCTCATACTCCACTTTTCCATCCTACAACTTGCATTCCCTTACCAAAGAAATGCATTTAATCAAAAGACATGCAACTTTAATTGGATAAGAACTCTAACCATTTCTTACAAATCCACATCAAATGTGCTTCCCTTAACTGCACATTAACATCAACATGTGGATCATCCTGACACATATCAATGATGGAAAATTCCCTTCCATTCTTGCCATACTCTTTCTCCACTTTCTTAAACTTTCATGGAAGCATTGTTGGATTTAGAGTCAAACACCTTTTAGCAGTATGTCCTTGCTTATGGAAATAACTACAACACATGTGCATCTTCTTGACAACATAGTTTTCTTTGTCCAATGGACCTTTGGCTTCTTGCCTTCTTTCCTTCAAAAGTTTCCTGTATGTGGCCATTATTTTCCAACATCTAGAAACACTATGGTTAAACAAACCACAAAAGAACATGCAATTATTTTCCAATGCTTATGTGTAAATTTACCATGCTTTACATGATCAAATGAAATATGATTGAAATCAGATTTATAATTTTCTCTTTCACCTTCATTACCTTCATGAGGAGGTGAATCGAATGAAGAAGAAGCTCCCTTTGGAACACAATCAATCCCTTCAATTGTTTTAGAGCTTTCAAAACTGTCTTGTTCAAGTGCATGCTTATTAAAACCTTCTTCCTGTGAATTATATTTCAAACTATTGCATTCCCCAAGAATACAATATTTACAACCTTGAGGTAAAGGACCTGAAATGAAACTTCTTCTAGGAACTGTTTCAATTGCCTTCATGGCTGCTTTGGAACTTTCTCCATAAGATTGTCCATAGCCAGGACCCAAATCCTTAGGCTTTTCCTCAACCATTATTAGCTCAACAATACCCTATGCATTTTTTTCCAATCCTTTTCCTTCATAGCCCATTTTGGACATCAACTTGGACCCTATGCCTCTGGTATGTTTCTTAAAAGAACCAACATAAATATTCTTAGAAGAATTTGAAGACAAACTAGAATTGTTTACCTCTTCTTCAAGCTGATACTTGGCTAAGGCTTCTTTGGAAACAAGGAGTTGTGTCTCCAACTCATGCATCCTTTCTATATTCATGTTTGCAATATGAAGTTGTCTTTCCATTTCTTGCAATTGGTCAAAAAGCAACTGCTTATCTTCCTTCATGGAATTCAACTTCTCTTGAAGTTTAGTGCTCTTCCTTTCATCCTCATACATTTCTCTCACCATATTCATCATGATGAAAAATTCTTGCTTCAAGCCTTCTTCAAAGAATATTGTGAAGGAGGAATATTTTGAGGACTCAATTGTAGAAGTTGACATTATAAAAATGACCAAAATAACTTCAACAAAATTCAGAATCTATTAACAAATTTCTGAACCAAATGACTACACAGTTAATCTCTTATTCAAACAACCATTTTGCAAACAAACCTCTTATGCTTCAAGGATTGCCTTGAGGTCCTTGGGGTAAGAAAAATGCCTTCATCCCTTCTTCCTTCTTGTCCTCTCCTGGACTTAGCTAACAATAGCTTTCCCTTCACCTTTGCAAACTGAAACAATAGTTAGTTCACAAATAATCAATCAATAGAATTTGATTGTCCTGCTTGAACACCTTTCAAGTCAAAAAAGCAAATAGATTGTTCTGTCAATCAAGCATCTAGCTCTTATACCATCTGATTTGAAATGAGGGTTTGAACAACTTGTCATGCTTACAATAACCTCCCACTCCAAATATTAAACAATCATGATCTAGCTTATGTTGACAATTGCATAATTTTGTACTTGAAACAGGTGTATGTGTTTGTTTGTTTTCATCTGTTTAAGTGCTTTAACTTGATTTGCTTCTTCTGATATTAAACAAATATATCAGACATATAGTGAAAAAAATAAACATCACACGTAACAACAAATTTAATAAGGAGTTTACCCCGATCTCATGGGCTACGTCTTCGTGAGCTCCTGTCAACTTGACTTGGCTCTTTGGGATTATGGCTTGAATTCTTTTACAAGTTCCACACTCAACTAGAGAGGTTACTGAACTAAACTAATGGGCTTAGAAAGCCATCTACGTCCCTGTCATGGCTGTCCTCATTGTGCAAGAAGATATAGGTTCCCTTGGACTTGACTCCTTCAATAGATGCACTAAGCTTCCCTGAGCTTCTTAATGGCACAAACTCCTTCAGAATGATTCAAATGACTCTAAAACCTCTGCTAATATCTCTAGCACATATCTGACATAAACAAATGACTGTTCATTTGTTCAAAACAAGCACTACATCCCCGATCTAGGCCTTCCTCGACGGTGGGCTCTAGGCTGCCCGAAATTTCCCTTCAGCATCTCACCCTTTAGAAGTCTCCAAATGCTTCTAAAAAAACCTGCAATGGGTTCATAAGCTTCATTATAGTTAGGAACAACTATTTTTTTGTTGAGAATGGATACTGCTAGCTCCTACAATAGCCTCTAACCCCTAATGGCCCTGAGCTCCAAAATCTCCCTGGATAAAAATCTCCTTCAAGATGGCTTCTTCAACTTCTCTGGATTGTTCCAATGGCTTCAGAAGGCCCAAATTAGCCTAGGTAGACTCCTTTTTCACCCTCTTAGGTTGAAAATTGCATCTTCAGTGCATTTAATGAATTTCTCCTAGTTTTCCTCCACGAAATATCGAGAACTGGAGTAAACTCAAGTTAAATTTGGCAATTTCCACCAATTTTGGAGGTCTGCCAAGCTTGACTGTCGGGCTGACTCTAACCATCTGTGGAAAATTTGCATGTGACCATGTGTTCCAGCAGATAAGGTTTGTGCTGGCGGGTTGGCAGTTAATCGTAACTGTTGGCGGCTTTTTCGACATGTAACCACGTTGTTGGGACCACTGGCGGTTTAGATCATTAGCGTTTTATCCCCAAATCGTCAATTGTTAGTATTTAAATATAAACTGTGAACAATAGTTGTTAAGATCCAATGTGTAGTCGAGATGGTCAGAGCCTTCGGTTTGCCCGTGGGAGGTTACGGGTTCAATCCCGCTTGACCCCAACATAATTTTACCATACCAATTCAGGGCCACATGGCGGCCTCTGGGCTTGCCATGTGTCAACTCCTGATTCGTCCACCCAAAAGGAATATTCCAACAAATATTTTGGAGAATAATTTAGGGAATATTCCTCAAAATATATATTTTTTAATATTTCCAAAAATATAAAATTCTTGAAAATTGCAGTTTATTGAACTTTTTGAAAATGTGATAACTCCTCCATATGGTGTCGGTTTTTCGAACCATTCATAGTTCCAGAATCAGGAAGACGAGATCTATCTGGTCATTTAGTTTGGACACTCTTTCAAACACTTTGAAATTTGAGCTATCATTGAAGTCTTGGATCAATATCTAATCAAGTAGATCAAGATCGCACCAGAGGATAGGAGCAAAACAACATTTATGATAGAGTGTGGATTTTTCAAGTATATTGTAATGTCTTTTGGACTCATGAATGTGCCTATGATATTCTCTAACGTAGTTATAGCAGAATTTAAGGAGTTGATTCATAAGTTCTTAGAGGTGTATTTTGATGACTGGACGGTGTTTGGTTTAGTATAGTGCCATGTAGCAAGTTTGCACCTAATGTTGCATATATGCCACAAATACCGGATCGCACTGAATCTGAAGAAGTGTTTATTGTATGTCCCCTTTGGGATCTTGATGGTTCATGCGGTTTGCAAGAAAAGGGCTGATGGTGGAACCTACCAACATCGCAGTGATAGTGAATTTGGAGACCCCAAGAAGTTTCAAACAACTCCAAGGCAACGCAGGACATATAAGATATTACAAGAATTTCATCAAGGTTTATACTCATATTACCATGCCCATGGAGAAATTGTTGGATAAGGATGCTACATTTTGCTCAGATGAAGAATGTCAACGTAATTTGGATGTATTGAAGGGGAAGATGGTCACCATGCTGATTTTGGTCTTCCGGGATTGGAAGAAGGAATTCCATGTACACGTTGACGCCTCTTGCATTGGGTTGGGAGTGCGCTAACACAAGCTGGTGAAGGAGAGATGGACCACCCTATAGCCTTCGTGGGTAGGAAATTATTGAAGGCCGAGAATAATTACTAAACAATATAGTGTGAAGGATGGGTTGTGGTGTACGTGCTTCAAAAAGACAAGCACTATCTGTTGTGAGGACATTTCAAAATGTACGCAGATCATTCTACCTTGAAATACCTGGTTAATAAGCCTATGTTGGGGGGGAAGATTTATCGATGGTTGCTGCTATTCTGGGAGTATGACTTTGAGGTTATTGTGAAGCCAGGTAGGTTGAATGCAGGACCTGACCATCTGTCACGGATCGAAACAGGAGACGAGCCTACTAATTTGGAGGAATGGTTTCTCGATGAGCAACTTTTCACGATGCATGTAGCAAATAACTACTTTGCAGATATTATTCACTTTTTGACTACAGGGACGGCACCGAAAGGGTATACAAGTCAAAAAAAGAAGGAACTAGTAGTGCATGCAAAAAATTTCTCAGTGATTATAGGACATTTGTATAAAATGGGTGTAGACAAGATATTGCGATGATATGTGCCAAATTTTGAACGAAATAACATCCTCATTGAAGCTCATGGAGGGCCTGCGGGAGGACATTATTAAAGAAAGGTGACAACACAGAAGATTTTCACGCAGGTTTATGGTGTCCTATGATGCATGACGATTCTAAAGCGTATTACAGGGCATGCGATGCATGTCAACGAATGAGAAAAACATCATGGAGGGATGAGTTGCCATTGAACCCTCAAGTATCATTGCAGCCATTTGAAAAATGGGCACTTGATTTCATTGGGCCAATTCAGCCCCTAGGGAAGAAGGCAAGTGCACACTCTATCATCACCATGACAGAGTATCTAACCAGATGGGAAGAGGCACATATGGTTAAGGATTGCACAAGAGCTACGTCAACGAAGTTTTTGTTTGAATATGTCTTAGCTAGGATTGGTTTCCCAAAAGTGTTGATGAGTGATCGGGGTACGCACTTCCTAAACGAAACAATCAGTGCACTGAATGAGGAGTTCTATGTCTATCATCATAATAGCACATAGTATCATCTGAAGGCTAATGGAACAGTTGAGTCCTTTAATAAGATGTTGGAGAATGCGCTGACGAAAATTTGCAATGTGTAGTGGAATGACTGGGATGTGTGCGTACCTACAGTACTATGGGCATACATGACTACTTGTAAAAAGATGACATGGCAGACACCTTTTAGTTTGGTCGATGGCATAGAAGTTATGATGCCTATGGAATATATCATGCCTAGTCTACGCATAGTAGCCTTCACAAGTATGTAAGATCACGAAGCCTTGGAAAAACTACTCATGCAACTAATGGAACTTGAAGAGGACTGATCTTGGCTGGATTCCATTAGCAAGTGCAGAAGGAATGTGAAAAAGCATTGCATGATTGACACATCAAGCTACGCATGTTCAAAGTAAATGATCTGGTTTTATTATATTAGTAAATTCACTAAGTGTCTGAGGAAATTTTAGATGCATTGGTTGGGCCCATATATTATCAAATAAATTACAGATGGAGGTGCAATTCATCTTGCGAAGATGAATGGAGAACCTTTTCCGGAAAGGGTGAACGGAAGCCAGTTGAAGCCATATATAGGGGATTCGGCTCAAAAACTATATGACGGTAGGATACTCTTAGTGCTCCAGGTAGTTGCAAGGGAGTGTGAGAGTATAAACTATACTTCCAAGGTTGGAGGACTACACAGCAGGCAGGCTGCATGAAAAATGATATAGATAAAACCTATCATGTTATGTGAAGGACACTATGCTACGAAGAAAGGAACCACACAACTCAACAAGAAAGTGATCATTAGAGTCAATGTTCATGATTTGATAGTCAGAAGATGGTTAAGAGGAGCGGCCTAGTGGCATTTGAGGCCAAAACCTTTTAAGATCTACTGCCAAAACCGAATTAATGGTCAAATTTTGGGGGCAACGGTCAGATTTGAGTTCAAAAACCCTATAAATTAAGTGTGCAGTCCAACAGAGAACACTTTTCACCCTTAGAGTTCTTCTTGAGCTATGATGTTAGTTGCCTATGAACCTGTTGACGGTGCTGGACCCGCCAACATGTAAAGGGATCTCCCTAGTAAGAATTCCCAATTAGACCTCATACCGTTTGGTGTAGGAGTCCCAGCAGTGGGTCATACAGTAATGCCTTGACCACGATTTCGCATAGAGGAAAGTAAGATAACTATGTTGGTAGCAAGGGTGTGACAGTTATTGTGAGTCAAGGAAGGTGCATGAGAGGTTCTAACACATGGGGGTTGAGATGAGTGCGCCCCTTGGAAACCTGTGATAGCACTCGAGTTAGAAGGGAACATACGAGTGAAGATACATCACAACATGGAAGGAAATTTAGTGAGAAATCCAAAGTGATGGTTAGACCAAGATCACATTTCCAGAATATTCATACATACTTATATATAATAGTCTATACATGCATGTGTAGGAAAACCAATACATATATCATTTAGAGTAAACTAGATAGCATAGAATACAATGCAACATATGCATGTAACATGCTGGCTCTTATTATATAAATAAGTGTAAGTTCCAGTCATACAATACATCCATGTCCAACCACTAGTCTCGATAGCAGAATGTTAAAGCCAAAACCACCTGCTCCTCCAAAGAGATGTACGAGCTCTACATAGTGGAGAAACCAAGGCTCATTACAATATTGTCCAAGCTCTCTCCAAGATAGTATTATCGGAAGCTTGGCTATCCAAAAGCCTTTACAATGAGTTATGAGGTTCTATTTATAGTAAAGGGTTGGGAAACCCTTAACATTCCCCTTTGTGACAGTTCATCTACCCTCATGACTCTTTATCTATTCTATGACTGTTACATCCAACTATCGACACTTGAACTTCCACTTAACAACATGTTACATTAAAATGCACATGCATTCATGTGAGACAAAATGGCTTGAGAAAGCCATGCAAGACATCATTGACACTCGGTTCATTGTGGTGAGGCCAACTCTTTGACATCCTTGTGATAGTGAAGGTGATGTGTTGATGCCAAGCTTGGTCATCTATGATGGTGCGCATGCACTCCATGGTGACATCTTGTTGAAGAAAACTCTTGCCTCCTTTGCATTCGGGTGCATTGGTATGGCTCCTTCATCCAACTTGTCTGTTAGCATGCACATGGTATATTTGGTTGTGGAAAAACTGGAAACACACTGATGCATAGTGTCCATGTTGATCTTGCAATGTGTGCTAGTGGTCATGTGCATCAACTGTTAACTACATGTTCAAATCTAGTTGGACTTGCTTCTTGTATTTGCCTTGGTGAGTGTGCTGAATGGGTAGGATCACATGCGTGCGCACAATGACATGCACGTTGTTGAATTCCTTTGCATGTGATCAACAACACTGCTCACCATGTCTTCTTCATGCTAGCCGTTAGGATGGATCTTTAACTTGTATGCGCGTAGTTTCATCCGTGAGTGCATGTTGTGCCCCTTGTTGTTCTTATTCCTGCTACAACTCATTCTCTTGTATATGCAACTCATATTCTTTCTTGAGTTGTTGTTTCAGAACATGAAACTTCTTCTTTGTTCCATTCTCTTTCTTCACATGATCTTTATGTCGCGTTGTCACCTCATAGGCTGAGTCTCCAAAGTTTCTTTCATCATCAGTGGATCTGCTTGAGCTTGCAACTTTGTTCCAGATTCGTGTTGTCAACAACCTTCCTTTTGCATTCGTTGTATCTGGTATGCTACCTTTAGCTATTGTTCATGACTCTGTTGCAGCCATATATTGATTTCCTTGTCTACGAACAACTTGATGTCTTCATGGGTAAGTAGGTCCATAGACACTTGAACGTCTGCATCCCTAAGTGTGCTCTGAACAGTGTCTTCAACTCTTCTCTCCTGAAATCATTGTACCTATACTACTAAGAAGAAAATGAACACCTACGATACCTAGAGACATGGAAACACTCACGGCAAGTAATCTGTTAGTCGAAAACTAAAATGAACTTGAGAATTGACTTGCAACATACGTGTGTGACTGATCATGAAGGTTGCACAATTTCCCTCGGGAGGTTGGAAGGTTCACTACCAAGACTGTGCAAGGCACAGTCTGGGCTACTGGGAGGTTGATTGACTACTGGAACTATGCAATGCACAGTTCAATTTGGTTACTGACTGTTGGAATTGTGCAATGCACAATCTCAGCTAGAAATGGTTGCAGGCTCAGTGACTGCATTTCAGAATTTTATGGGACAACAATCACTATCCCTAAGAATTGTGTAATGCAATACTGGAGGACAGTCACTAGGAAAAAATGCACATTTCCTGAGAGGAAGATAGAGCCTTCCCTCTCAGGATTGCACAATGTTTTCTTGGTGAGGAAAAGTTCGGGCCACGACTGCCCAAAATCGTCGACGGGCAACTGAAAGTGAATGTGAATGCAAATGCATGGAGATATTGAGTGTAAGCATAAGTGAATGATTGTGCATGCAAATGGTGAATGACAGATTCAGAAAATGGAACAACATGCAGGTGGGTGAGGCGAGTCGACAAATCGATGACTATTCATGAAAAATAGTTTCATGCATGTGATAGTAGTGAGATGTTAACGAAAAATGAAAAGGTAGTAGTAAAATCTAGTATGTATCAAAACAACAGCAAGAACTCACTGAAATCAAGAAGATAACATTCATACAAAGTGAAACACAGAAAGCACCAGAAATGAAACACAAGATATTAAAAGTGGGCTTACCCCAAAACAACTGAGTTGAATGTGCCGACAGCTCCTAGACATGATGTGGGATTTCATAGCTACAAGGTTGATGTGAGGAATGACCTCTGAGCATCTAGTTGATCAGTTTTGAAAAAATCGAGATTGTGATGCACATGCCACAAATCTAGGGAAAGAGACACCTAGTTGGAGGTTTCTGAAATGATCCTTGCATGTAACCTCCAATTGCCAAAAATAGGTCCCTAAAACAAGGAATACCTTTGCATGATACCTTGGGAGAAGCAGCCCATGCATGCAAGTCTATTTTGCTCTGTCCCGGAGGGAACTAGTCAACTCAGTTGCACATGCAAGAGGCCGCTCAACTGCTGGGAGAAAATGAGCATTCCTGGTTAGAATCTGCGCTGGTTGCTCAGAAAATTTGCACAATTTTTGGGCAGAGAAGTGGACTACTACCTAGATTTGTGCAAATTTTTGGCTAAGCAGCCCAATTGGGAAGGACTACGCAATTTTCTGGGTGAAGTTTGCTCAGCAGAATTGTGCAATTATAGGGCCCAGTAGGCTGCTAGTCTAGATTGAGCAATTTCTCGAGGGAAGGCTGGTTTCCCTCAAATTTGTAAAAATCCTTGAAGGAGTTGCTTAGCCTACTACTGGACCAAGTCTGGATGAACAACCTATAAGGGGAATGCATCAAGATTTGATCGACAGGCTATATTTCTACAAGAAAATCATTGAAGCTTATGTACTTGACGAAGCAAGACATGCTGCTATGAAAGGTTGGTAGGGAGGCTCCAAAATGAAGCTAAGGCAAACTTTTGGAGGGTGGTTGTAGCCATTACAACACTTGGCGAGACACTGGTAGAAATCTAGCTCTCTTAATGGACCTTGACTGTGAAAAACAAGTCTAACACCCCCGGAAGTATTGTTTAGTTCTCAGTTCGTCTTGGTTTCCACACTTAATTGAATGTAATATGTAGCATCTGCCACACTCTTGGTTGATTGAGACACATTCCAAGCCAAGTTAACACATTTTTTTCAATTTGGGTTGAGGGGTATATTGGTGCACAAGCAATATAGTCGTCAGAGTCTTAATTTAATCTTTGATGTTGCTCCGCTGCCAGCAGGCCTAGAAAGTAGCCCAAATTATTCACATAGGAACACAAACATGGCTCTGCTGCTAGCGAGCCTGTTCAGTACCCTAGCAGAGTTAATTGCATTACCTCTCTGCATAGGAATCCTTTCTCTTCTTTCGTGTTATTCATTTTTCATTTTTTCAAACTTTTTTTTTTCACTTCTGTTTTTTCATTTTTTCAACTGTGCATAGAACTTACTCATTTCAAGGGAAGAAAAGGGATCCCGACTTATTGAGAGAAGAAGAGGTTGTTCCAACAGAGATGTAGTTACTATATCTCTAACGTGGCTATTAAGGTTTCCCCCCTCACCGACTCTACTTGACTAAGCTGACAAGAGTTAACCCAAAAACAATCGACTAGAGTAGGTGACACTAGTTAGCATGCAAGCGTTGTGTTTTCACCAAGGTTCACATCAAACACTACATATTTTCCTTCGATGTATCATGGACTAAAAGTAAAAATGTCTTCATACAGAGGCACGATGACAGATAACCAAGTAGTGATAGCTGCACAAGGCCTCTTGTAATTTACCCAGCTTGTTTCAAGAGAATACATGGTTTCATGCGAAACTAACCTATGAACAAAAAAAGCAAACTAACAAAGAGCAAAACAAAGAAAGAGAAGAAGAAAAAGTGAAAGCAAATCAGGCAAGAAAATAGGAAAGCAAGCAAACAAACAAACAAACAAAGCAAGTAAATAGATAAGAATGGAAGAAAATTGATTGAAAGAAAACACTACTCCTACTCCTAAACTAATAGTGCATGGGACATCTCACGTGTAGTGATACTTCCAATGCAGCCATCAGTGCATTGGTTGATCCATGTTGGTGAAGGCATGGTTCGCGAACAACACAGTTGTGCGAACTAGCAAACAAGAAAGTTATAACAGTGAAGACAATCACACTCCAAGTTTATAAGTGACCATAGAACAAAGATAAGTGAAAGAGCATGACATGCACTCTATGGAGCTTCCATGGTGATGTGCTACACTACGTGAAAATGTTGAGTGTATGGATTCCCTTGACTATGATAGGCAAGCAAACATGAGAAAGGTAGATCACTTATATTGTGCATGTGTGCTTGCTATGTAAGATTCCTCTAATGCATGAGCGATGACATCGTGTAGTTCGAGTGGAGGAAGCACAATCTAGGGGTTTGGTTGATCTTCAATGCAAAGGAGAGAGTGATGACGAACCTTGAGTGTTTCAATAATTTCTTGAGTAGAAGTGAAACCAACCTTAGGATAACTAGGGCTTGACATAACCATCAGCTTGGGCTGAAGTGCCTCGATAGCCTACGGGGTTTTAACTTCATTGACAAATAGATCATTGTAGACCAGTGTCTTGGATAGAATAACAGTGATTGAATCAACATCGTGATTGGATGAGGAAGTGGATAGATCACAACAACCAAGATAAAAAAATTCACGATGTTTATCGGTATCCCCATGAATCGGGCAGAGGGATAGATGGGAATCAAATATGTTCACCCTTTGTGTTTTCAGGAAATATAGATGACAGTTTGGATGATTTTCAGAGGAAGATGTGTCCTCTCTATAATGAAATGAGACAATGACATCTGACATGTCATGTGAATGATTGGAAGTAGAAACATCTGGAAATGGGTTTTCACAGGGGAAATCAGTAGTGGTAGAATCACAAGGGATGTTAGGATGAAGTGGATGAGGTGTAGCTAGAAGGGAGTTATCCTTCACCGTGGGTTCTTCTTTAGATTCCCGCACACACTCATCATGAATGATGGTGTAGTTGGTTGCATAACACCAACTCCATCGAAAAGTTGATCCTCATTCACAACAGGTGAGGAGTCCGGAATGGAAGAACACAAGGCAGTACAATTCAGAGGATCAACAAAACATGCGGACAAAGGTCGAGGGAACGAATCCACATGAAAACCAATAGGATTGCAAGCCAAATATGTGCAAAGATCAAGAGCAGGTGGGGTAGGAGGATGTGATAGTTCAACGGAGGTATGTGCATGATCTCCCACATCACTCCATGGTAGTGGAGCTGTTTGATGAGGTGAAGTTGGACAGTCACTTGTGACAACGACTGTGCTTGCTTGTGTTTTCACAATTTGATCATCAGAGTATGAGTGGGATTCGAGTGATTTCAAGAATTGTGGATTTTCAGATATGTAAAGAAGATACTCAAATCTTCCATCAAGAAATTCCAATCAATATCATCTTCGGGGAATCGGTATGCAAGATTACAAAAGCGTGTGTGAAACTATTCAACGGATTCATCAGGTGCTTTTTGTAATTTAAGAATTTCTTTGTCAAGTTCTTTATGATCAAAGTGATTGAAAGCATGGTGGATCTCTATGACCAGATGAGCAAGAGAATGAATATATTTTTCGAGAAGCGTGGCACACTAGTGCATTGGGTTTCCTCGAAGCGTGTAGATGAACAACACACAGCTCATGTATTCTTAAAATAATCCATGTCTTTGGCATGAGCCTACCACACCGATCATGTGCCTAACTAAGGCTACATGGCCTCCACCATCATACTTTCTATGAGACAAGTTATACGAGAGCTTTTCCGAGATAATGAAGTTGTTTCCATAAGACACGAACTCCAGAAGAGAAACTTGATAGTTAGTCGTGATAGATATGTAGAGATTCAAAACAAATGTGAGGACTCAGCTTGTCATCTGGCCCTCCTTCTAACACCAAAATGTTGACGGTGTTGGACCCACCAACAAGTACGGGGATCTCCCCGGTAAGAAGTCTGAATTAGACCTTAGACCGTTTGGTTTAGGAGCCCCAATAGTGGGTCATACAGTAATGCCTTGACTGCAATTTCGTACAAAGGCAAGTAAGATAACTCTGTTGGTAGCAAGGGTGTGACAACTGCAGTGAGTCAAGGAAGGTTCCTGAGAGGTTCTAACACATGGGGATTGAGATGAGTGCGCCCCCTAGAAGCCTATGATAACACTCGGCTTGGAAGGGAACACACAAGTGAGGATACATCACAACATGGAAGGCAAGTTAGCAAGCAATCCAAAGTGATAGTTACACCAACAACACTTTTCATAAAGTTTCATGCATACTTATATAGAATAGTCTATACATGAATGTGTAACCAAACCAATACATATATCATTTAGACTAAACCAGATAGCATGGAATACAATACAACATATGCATGAAACATGTTGGCTCTTGTTATATAAAGAAGTGTAAGTTCTAGTTGTACATTACATCCATGTCCAACCACTAGTCCCTATAGCGGAATGCTACAACCACAACTACGTGCTCCTCTAATTAGATGTACTAGCTCTGTGCAGTGGAGAATTCAAGGCTCATTACAATACTATCTAACCTTTCTCCAAGATAGTCTTATCAGAAGCTTGGATGAACAAAAGCCTTTACAATGAGTTATGAGGTTCTATTTATAGAAAAGGGTGGGGTGACCCTTGACATTCCCCTTTGTGATAGTTCATCTACCCTCATGACTCATCATCTACTCTATGACTATTACATCCAACTATCGACACTTGAACTTCCACTTAACAACACGTTACATTACAATGCATATGTGCTCATGTGTGACAAAATGGCTTGAGAAAGCCATGCAAGACATCACTGAAACTCAGTTCGTTCGTTATTATTGGGGTATCTATATTATGATGTATTTTAATATGTATGTTATTGTCATTTTATTTTTATTTGTGATTACTTCCTTTGAGTTAGTTATTTTCAGCTCCTTAAACTAGCGGTAATAAGTATGGCCTATCTAGATTTTTCCATCGCAAGTTGACATGTTTAAAATAATATATATTATATATCATTATTCAATTAAATACAATATGGCCTTAAGTTATGGCCCTTCTAGATTTTTCCATTTGCACGTGATCGTATATATATATATTATATTATCTCAATAATAATTATTATTTTATTTCAAAAAATAGTATTAATAAGTGGTAAATTTAATAATTTTTATAAACAGAAAAAGATTCAATATTACATCAATAGTAAGTAGTATAGTTTTATAAAAATTAACATACCTTTAATAAATAATTCTTGTATATATTTAGTTTTTAATTTAATAAATAAATACTTATTGTTTTACCTTTGAAATTATTTATTTTATTATTATTTTTGGAATAAGAATATATAATTTATTTATGTAACCTAAATTACTTCTTCTAAAGAAATCATTCAATCAAATAATAAATTTATAATAACCATTAGTACTATTTTATTAATAACCTAATGTTATTTAATTAAATAAATTACTATTCATTATACCTAATTTTACTAATTTCTAGAAATAGATTATTATATTATTAATTTTAATATTATAAAAGTAATAATAATAATATAAATTCTTAAAATGAAATCATTCAAACTAATAATTAATTTATAATAACCATTAATATTAATTTATTAATAACGTAATGTTATTTAATTAAATAAATTACCATTGTACCTAATTTTTTACTAATTTCTAGAAATGGAATATTGTATTATCAATTTTAATATTATAAAAATAATAATAATATTAAATTTATTAATATAATTTGGGTTGGGTCCTAGGGTCAAAAATAGCCGTTATATAGCGGATGGAGTCTCTGCTCAGTCTATTTAACTTGCTAGGTCAAATCTGTTTCTTCAACTTGTCCTGACGATGAACCACACTAGTTGGTTCGAAACGCGTCGACAAAGGTCTTTTTTATGTGATTTACGCCGAAGCTCTTATATATAACAATGCTTGTGATGGTGAAGGTAATGAGTTGATGCCAAGTTTGGTCATCTGTGATGGTGTGCATGCACTCCATGGTGACATCTTGCTGATCAAGTGCATTGCAATGGATCCTTCATCCAAATCGTCTGTTAGCATGTGCATGGTATTCTTGGATGCAGACGAACTAACGACACACTGATGCATATTTTCTGTGTTGACCTTGCACTTTGTGCTGGTGGTCATGCGCATCAACTATCAACTACTTGTTCATCTTGAGTTGGAATTGTTTCTTTTCTTTTCCTCAGTGAGTGTGTTGGATGGGTAGGATAGTATGCATGTTCACAATGACATGCATGTCACTGAATTCCCTTGCATGCGATCAACAACATTGCTCACCATGTCTACTTTGTGCCAATTGCTGGGATGGATCTTTAACTTGTACAGGTGCAGTTTCATCCGTGAGTGCATGTTGCGCCCCCTGTTGTTCTTGTTCCTATTGTAACTCATTCGCTTGTCTGTGCAGCTCATGTTCTTCCTTAAGTTGCTACTTCAACACATGCAACTCCTTATTTTTTCCATTCCCTGTCTTTGCACAATCTTCATGTTGCACCCTCACCTCATATCCTGAGTCTCCAAATTTTCTTTCATCATCAGTAGATCTGCTTGAGCTTGCAACTTTGTTCCACCTCTGTGTTGTCAACAACCTTCCTCTTGCATTCGTTGCATCTAGTATGCTGCCTTCAGTTGATGTTCATGATGCTGTTGTATTCATATCTTGATGTCCTTGTCTATGAACAACTTGATGTCTTCATGGGTAGGTAGGTCCATTGTTGGGCGCAGGATCCCCCAAGGAATGTTTTTGAGCTTAAAGCCTAAGTTTTGACTAAATCCAATGTAAAGACTCTGTGATTTATGGTTGCGGAGTGCGAAGGTTGTAATTGAATCATAGGGTTGTTCGCCCTTACTTTTGTAATGTAATGTCGGCTTGAGAGTTCTACTCATGGTCAGTGGACCATGGGATTGTATAAATAGAGCGAGGCTCTAAGTTGTAAAGACATGAAAGAATAACTAATTGATCTAGTCATGGAATAGAAGAATTGACTCTAAGTTGAATTGAAAAGCCGAGTCTTTGGGTCGTAGAGTAGGAGAAGGCTCTATAGCTGAGTGTGCAAAGGCCTAGTAGTCTGTAACTGAGTGCATGGGCCCTTGCAGCTGAGTGCGCAGGGTGAGTCGAGTTTGTAACTGACTGAAGAAGTAATAAAGAGAATTTTCTTGTCATTTTGTGTATATTTTTCCTCTTGTATGCATTAAAGTATATTGGGTATGAATTGCAAGTTTGCTATTTAATTGATGCGCAAACTCATATGAATGTGTTGAATAAGTGAATATAAGATAAGTATTTGTTTACGTGAAGTTAACTAATAGTTATAAGAAGATAAGTAACATCCACAGTGTAACTTAGGGAAATAGCACAAATTGCTGCCTTAGTAGTGCAAAAGCACCTCAGCCCCTGGCTAGGGCTGTGCGAAGGCAATTGTAATAGAGCGCGAAGGTATCGCGGGTTAGAACAGTGCATGAGGTGACCTGCGTGAAGACATTCCTAGTTGGACTAAGTCAACCCCTCAGACATCTCAACTGTGCAGAAACTTGGTTCCAGCATCCCCCCATGCTACTTTGGGTGAGACTTCAGTCTGCGCTCCACGGGCTATTTCCGCAATATAGGGATTTGTTTGGCTAATTAACTCTAAACCTGGGTCAGGCCCCAACAAGTCAACAAATGGTTTTGTTTCTAGGACCAGAATCTGCATAGAGATATCTGATATCGCATCATTGGAATCCAACTAAGAAGGAAATTGAAGGCTGGTTGGACAGGAGAATTCACGAATTCTCGACGCAAGAGAATAGGAATCCATGACTGACGAAGGAAGAGTGGTTAGACTGCTACATGTACATAGAGATCCATGAAATTTTCTTCGTGTCTTTCCCTACTAAGTTTTACAAGTGGATCGCGAAGCTAGCAGATAGCCAAGGAAGGTGGAGGCTCGACAATCCTATTGTGTGGACCCTTGAATTGGTGCACAAATTGGAAGCATTAGATGATAAGATAGTGCATGTTGTTTATCACTGACTCGATCAAATTATAGGAATATTCATTACTGAGTATGCGATAGACACTTCGGTCATCTATAGCAAGGCAAAGAAACGCTTTCTCAAAGGACCGTGAGGTAAGTACGTCAAGTCTCTGAACACCTGGATTAAGATGCTATTGTGTAAAAAGTATATTATGCAGTTAAATTGATGTTCGGGACTACGCGAAGTGGGAGAATTTACAGAAACGAAGGAAGTGCGGGACAAGAGACTAACCCCTTGATTTCACCTCCATGAGGGGATGAGGAAGGGATCACATAGATATCTCCACGAAGTGTGATCCATTTGATAAGGCAAAGGATTCCACACATATCACCTCCACCCACACCACTGCCAGTTTCACTGCCATCACCTCCATCTTCACCCATACCACCTCCACCACCACCGTGTTTTAATATGGCAAGTTTGATAAGTTTCTTGTGTTCAAAGGATTGGGAAATGAAGCTCTGGACTACTTTTGGTTCATTGTAAAGGCCGTATGGGAAGCGTAGGGAGTTTTAGATGATAATATCAAGAAAGTGATGTTGGTTAGTGCTCTTCAGGGTCGTGCGCTAACCTGGTACATTAATCACTCAGGAGATCATTCGAATGCCGGAATTGTGGCTATCCAAACTATGCTCACTAGGGAGTTTAGTAGGCTGAAGTTAGAGGCATATTCGATCATTAGGTTTAAAGAGATCACGAAGCTATTAGGTGAGACTCCTTGAGAGTTGGATCAAAGGCTGAAAAGCATGATTCATGACACTAACATGACTCTAATGGATGGACAACACTGCAAATGCTTTGTAGCATCACTATCACCGCATTTTAGGAACACGTTGTCACAACAGAGGTTAACAACTTAGGTATAAGCTTTAGAGATCACGATGAGGCTACATGAGACCCAAATACAAGATCCTAACTTGGGAGTTCAGCAAATCCACACGCAGTTGAAAAGCTTGTGCCTTGAAATGCAGAGTCTAAAATAGGACAGGACAGCTAGACCAGAAGTGCGCGAAGAGGTGTGGTGCATGAAATGTAAGGAGCAGGGTCATGATAAGGACCATTGTCTGGTGTTCGAAAATTACCTTGCAGGAGGAGGACCAATGCCAGTAAGGCCGGAAGTGCAAGCAGGAGTAAGCGTGATGCCTGCTTTATGATGCGCAATTTGTCAAATAGGAGAAAAGCATGCTACAGACAACTGTAATATATTGTAGAAGTACACGCAGAATTAACAACAGTTGTTCTGTAATTTCTGTAGATCGGTGGGAAACGATAGTGCACATGTAGAAGTTATGATCTAATCATGGATAGAACTCCCACCAAGGTTCGAGCTGAAATGCGGCCCCTAGACTAGGGTGCAGGGATGGCGTGAACCAGATTTAAGTAGTGCGGACAAGGCCAAGGTGGAGGAAGACCTCGAAGAGGTCGTGGAAAGCTAATATGCTATAATTATGGAGGGCCATGGCATTATACCCACGATTGTATGAATCTGACGTGTCCATCATGTCTCTAATGTACCTTATTTTATCACGAGATAGAAGATTGTCCTACGCTGATAGGTAGGATACACGACAAGGGAGCGCTACCACCTCCCTCGACTCAGAAGATGTAAATGATGAGGTCCGAGCCACGCGAGGATGACCAAAATGTGAATATTTTGCTTCGAAGTGGAATTACAATGGGAGCTGATAAAGCTAAACAATCAACATATGGTACTTGGGTTCACAAAGCTCCGACGAAAGAAGCGGAGTTTGATTTGGAGCACAATGGAGAAACCTTTATGGAAGCTAAGAAGAGCTTCGCTGATGCCTCCACTTTAGGAAGAAAAGACAGAATAGAGATGAAAATGGACCCATTGATGTTTATGATGTTCCTAGAAACATGCATGAAGCTACTGCACAACAACAAGGTTGTAAAGGGATTGCAGGAGCTCATTAACAGATGCGCTGGGACTACACCAGGAGAACCGCGTGTAGTCTGAAAGCTTGGAAAGCATAAGACTAGGACAAGGAGAGAGATGATGTTAACCACGTAGATTGGGGAATATGAGATGGACCAAGTAATTCTGGACTTAGGATCAGACATGAATGTTCTACTGATTTAGACGTGGGAGCGCATGGGGAGGCCTACACTGCAGTGGTCTCCAATGTAGCTGTGCATGGCAAACCAACAAAAGGTAATACCCATGGGATGATTGCAGAGAATTATAGTGGATATTTAAGGAGTGAGTGGTGTATAACCTACAGATGGTGCAGGTGATTAAGGAGGCCTTCCAAATGGTCCCTTAGTTGGCCATCCTAGCAGAGGCAACAGTAGAGCCGTGCATCCATAGGTTAGCAACAGGGGTGCACGAGGCATGGGAAGAGATGGCTAAAGTTCAGCTAGAGCTGAACCTCTTGATAGAAGAGCGGAAGTTGAGGGCATAGCCTTCAACTCCTCCAGAGATGAGGGAATAGTGTGCCAACACCATCATAATGGGCATAGAAGCGATCAATAGTGCAGTGAAGGACTGCACCAAAATGTTGGAAGAGTTGTTTGAGGTCCTCACCACTCTATAGGAGGACCTGAACATACAACACTTGGAAACAGAGGCGCGTGAGCTGTAGAAACGGTATGAATATGTCAAAGGGATCGTGCAGACGGTGGTCCTTACACAGAGGCTTGCGCAAATGCAATAGGTGTTGGGTGTGGAGCCTGATTATCTTCTATATTCAAAAGTACCGCCACATTGGACCCCAACTCAAAATGGGGGCGGTAACGCCGCCCGTAAAATATTCGCTGCAGGGGGGGGCGCCCCTGAAGCTAAAAACAGCTGTAAAATTGCCTTGTAAAAGTATAGTAATTTCTAGTCAATCTGGGTCGTTCATTAGGCAGATGATCTG
>APFE030690069.1:31130-50351 GCA_000404065.3 Pinus taeda | reverse complement strand
GGTGTAACTTAGGGAAATAACATAGATCAGCCCCTGGCTAGGGCTATGCAACGTCGATTGTAACATAGTGCGAAGGTATCATAGGTCAGAAGAGTGTGCGAAGTGACATGTGTGAAGACATTCCTAGTTGGAGTAAGTCGACCCCTCAAACATCTCAAGGGTGTGGAAATTGGTTCCAGCATCCCCCCTTACTGCTTCGGGTGAGACCTCAGTCCATGCTTCGTGGGCTATTTCCGAAAGGGCCAATAGTATAGGGATTTGTTTGGCTAATTAACTCCAAACCTGGGTTAGGCCCCATCCCCAAGTGTGCTCTTAATGGTGTCTTCAACTTTGCTCTCCTGAAACCATTGTACCTATATTTTTGAGAGGAAGATGAACACCTACGATACCTGGAGACATGGAAACACTCACGGAAAGCACTCTGTCATTCGAAAAACAAAATGAACTTGAGAATTGACTTGCAACATACCTATCTGACTGATCATGAAGGTTGTGCAATTTCCGTTGGGAGGTCGTGAGACTAACTACCAAGACTGTGCAAGGCACACTAAAGGCTACTGGGAAGCTGACTAACTATTGGAACTACACAATGCACCGTATAGTCTGGCTGTTGACTGTTGGAATTTTGCAATGTGCAATCTCAATATGTAATGGTTGCAGTCTTAGTGATTGCATTGCACAATTTTCTAGGCCAGCAGTCACTGTCCCTCAGAATTGCAAAATGCAAGACTAGAGGACTATCACTGGGCACAAATGTTCATTTCTTGATAGGAAGTTAGAGCCTTCTCTCTCAGGATTGCATAATGCTATCTTGGTGAGGCAGAGTCTAGTCCAAGGCTGCCCAGACTCATCGATGGGAAATTGAAAGAAAATGTGAATGTGAATGCATGGTAATACTGAGTGTAAGCATAAGCGAATGATCATGCATGCAAATGGTGAATGAAAAATTCAGAAAATGGAACAACATGCATGTGGGTGAGGTGAGTCTCCGAATAAACGACTGTTTGTGAAAAACAATTTCATGCATGTGACAGTGGTGAGATGTTAACAAAAATAGAAAAGGTGCTAGTACAATCTAGCATATATCAAAATGACAGCAAGCGCTCAGTGAAACCAAACAGACAACATTCATATGAAGCAAAACACAGAAAGCACCAAAAGTGCAACATAATACATAAAAATTGGGCTTACCCCAAAACAACAAAGATGAATGTGCCGACAGCTCCTAGATGCGATGTGGGATGTCAGAGCTGCAAGGTTGATGTGAGGAATGAGCTCTACAATGTCTGGATGATGAGTTTTGATAAGATCAAGGTTGTGAGGTGAATGCCACAAATATAGGGAAAGCGACACTAGGTGGGAGGTTTCTGAATTGATCCTTGCATGTAACTTTCATATTCCAAAAATAGGTCCTTGAAATAAGGAATTCCTTTTCATGCTACCTTGGGAGAAGCAGACCATGCATGCAAGTCTGGTTTGCTCGGTCCCAGAGGGAACCAGTCAGCTCAGCTACACATGAAAGAGGTTGCTCAACTACTAGGAGAAAATGTACATTTCTAGGTGGGAGTTAGGCTGGCTGCTCAGAACCTTTGCTCAATTTCTAGGAAGAGCAGCTGACTATTGCCTAGATTTGCACAAATTCTACGCTGAGCAGCCCAACTAGCAAGGATTGCGCAATTTTCTCGGTGAAGCTTTCTTAGCAGAATTGCGTAATTCTGGGGCCTAGCAGCTTGGCAATCAATATTGTGCAATTTCTGGAGGGAAGGTTAGTTTCCCTCCATATTTGCACAAATTCTTGAAGGAGCTACTCAACTCGCTTCTAGACCAAGTCCTGATGAACAACATGTGAGGAGAATGCATCAAGGTTTGATCAACATGTTGTCTTTCTACAAGAAAATCACTAGAGCTTGTGTACTTGATGAAGGAAGACATGCTGCTTTGAAAGGTTGGTAGGAAGGCTCCAAAATGAAGCTAAGGCAAAGTTTTGGAGGGTGGTTGTAGCTGCTACAACAGAAATGATTGTATTTTGAGGATTTGGCCATGAGCCTGTATTTTCCAAGTTATTGGAGTTGAATCAGAAATTTATCCTTGAAACCATGTTGGGACCAAGCCGTGTCGAGACTGTGAGCACTGGGGGAAATGTCACGTCTGAAGGAGCTTCTCCGGAGGTAGTGAGTATGGAAGCTTCGAATCTTATGCCTACAATGCTGAGGTTTCCTAGGCCAAAGTCTACCCCTGTTAGAGAAACCCAGAAACTGAACAAGGATAAACAAAAGAAGCTGGGGCCAGTACGTGAATTTTCCCGAAATACACTTTGCAACCCAAAAATAAAAGAAAGACAAGCAACACAAAAAAGGTTTTCAATTCGGAGGTCGAGGAAGGACAAGGTACAAAGGACATAGATTATGAGGGAATGGAACCCATTACAAAGCTTCCTGACTATATCCCTCTGTGCAAGGGGAAGGTGAAGGTCACCAAGGACCTAGACTCAGACAAAATTTTCATTCTATGCCCCTGCTGCCAGAGCAGGTTCCCTTCGAAGGTCTGCGCCTTGCGCAGAACCAACTAATGAAAATGGAATATTGGGACATTGAAGATCATGATTGGTTCCCTCACTTAGAGACAGCCAACTATATGAACTGTGTCTACTATGGAGACTTAGGTGTCATCGAGCTAAAGACGGTGGAATGTATCTACAAAGTGGAGAATTCAGGATTGTTGAACCTGTTGTGGGTACCCTATTATCAATGCACCACTATCAACACAACCTATGTGCGTCAATTGCTTACTCTTGTGCATGATGAATGCTTATGTCTAGGAGGGCCTTTATCCATCACTGACATGCTCATCCACAGATCACGCACCTGCCATACTAGGGTTTGAATCCAGCCAAGGAGTTTGGCGGAAAGCCAGGAGAAAAGGATTTGGTAGAAAAGATAAAGGAATTTCCCTTGTAAAAAATCCACGTGGATACTCAATCACTTCCATAAACGACCCCGTGGTGCAAATTTCCACACAAATCTTAGCTGGGAAGGTAATGGGAAGTGTCGGGTGGATGAAGTTCCAGTGCTCATGGTTTCTCTAGCTACACAATGTGCGAAGGGTGCTTAGTTCAACTTGTCAAGGTATTTGTGTAGTGAATTCCTTGCAAATTTCCATGAGGTCTAGGATGAGACCAAGCCATTCCATTATGCTTGGTTGCTGCTCTCCATTTTTTTGGTCGCATGGGAGGTGTCGTAGGATATCCAATTTCCTCCGTTGAAAGAAGGATTATTGGAGACCACATAGTTTGCCTCCCTATGGGCCACAAAGGATCCCGCGTAGGTCACAGAAACAAAAATATTATGGGTTCTAATGAAGTAAAGCCTCTGTATGGCCATCAACTAGTGCCCAAGGTTGTGCCCAACCTTGTATGATCATTTGTTAGCTTATGCCCCATTCAAGGCTGACTTCCACCGAGTTTACATTCGAGCACAGAAGGACCCGCAGCAGAAATGGCATGACTTGCCATATTTGGTCACAGATATAGACATACAAGAGGTAATCAAGTGATGGCCAGCAGAGTGACGCCCCCTATAGACTTGGATGCTGGAACCAGTAAGGGCGTGAGAAGCTCGACAGTAAAGAAAATAAAGGATGCAGCCAACCAGGCTACACAAAATTTGGCCATGTAATGGAAAAAGGAAGCCGCAGAAAAGGCTAGAATGGAAAAGGAGTGCATTGCTAAGGAGCAAGCTGAGCAAGAGCGACACGAATTAGAGTGAAGTGGAAAATCCCCTTCACCTGAGACCGAGGAAGAAGAATCATCTGAAAGAGGCAACGGAGGAGATGAAGGGAAAATCACCCTGTTTCAAC
Organism: Pinus taeda; assembly: GCA_000404065.3. NCBI lineage: Eukaryota > Viridiplantae > Streptophyta > Pinopsida > Pinales > Pinaceae > Pinus > Pinus taeda. The sequence continues at coordinate 46,496 of APFE030690069.1, read as the reverse complement.
TGAAGAAGCACAGACAGGAGTAGAGAGAAGGTCCCCACAAAAAGAAAAAATCAAAAAAGTTGCAGGGTAATTGCATGGTATTGATGGAGGGCGATCTCGATGAGATTGGCAACAAAATACATGACACTACAACTAAAGTGTTGGAAGAGTTTGAGCAACAGTATATGCAGACGCTGAGAAGCATCGAGAAGGATTTATGCAAGCTGCAGATTGAGGCTAAAAAAATACAAGTGAGTGTGGGTCAAGAGAGCACAACACAAGTGAGCCTAGCACTGGGGATGAGTCAAGCTTGCGGAATTGGTAAGGAATCTGTACCTTCACACTTCTTCTTTTCCAGAAGGGTCCCTACATGTAGATTTGACCAATGACCGCATCATCTTGAGCACCCTCAAGAACATCGGGCTAAACATCACAACGCTCTCAAATTATCTTCTTCATGCGCTGCAGGTAGGGGTGATGGACAAATTGAGAGCTCGGGAGAAGTTCCCTCTCAATTTGATCAGTAAATATAGGGTGAACATTGAGCAGATGTTCGTTGAGAAAACACATGCCTTAAAGGAAAAGGAAACGCTACAGGCACAAAATTCCAGGCTCGAGTCCGTAGTTGCAGAGGCATGTAGAACAGTGCCAGAGATTGACATTCCAGAGGATGCACAACCAGAAGCTAAAATCAAGAAGTTAGCCACTAGCGTATGCGAGGAAAAGGTGAATGTTGGATGATTTCAATTCAAACTCAACATGAAAATAATGGAGCTGCAGCTCAAATTACAGCCTAAGACTCCGTCCAAGGTCAGGGAGTAGCACGAAGCCACCATAAAATAAGGGATGGCCACATTAAATGCCACAATCTCTGACTGCTCTGCCTTATTTGAGAAGGAAATTGAATTGGTAATGACTTTGCAGGAAGACCCAAACTTGCAAATATTGAATGAATAGGTTTGTGAGCTGTAGAAGTGGTACGATGAGGTCAGGGCGACAACACGCTCAATTGCTCCAGTACAATGCCTAGCCAAGTTATAGGAGGTGCAACAGCTCCTCGCACAGGTAGAAGAAGCCTAGAAGAAGGAAGTTGTGCTTAAGGCCAGGTTGGGAGCTTGGTTAGAAGAAGCTTACCAAGTCACAACCAACATTTAGGAGAAGTTGATGAGCTTGCAGTAGACCCAACAAATGATGAAGCTGGTCAGAGAAGGACCAACTACCAAGCAACTAGTGTTATAAGTCAAGCAAGAAGCTACAAAGAACACTACCAAATTTTGTGGTAGTGCAAGTGCAACTGGGGGATCTTCATAGTAGGACTAAAGTGCTAACCAAGTAACTCGAGGGTGAGTCACAGCCTTTGTGTTAGGGGCCTGTTGGGATGGGGTCCGCTGGGTCAGTTTTGGGGTTAAAAATCCCAAGTTTTGACGTAATTTTTGTGAAATGATGTAAAGTATCCACAATATATGGATGCAGAGAACGTAGGTAATTAGGAGTGAATGGGGTTTTTGCCCCTTATCTATGTAAAGTTGAGTCAGTTTTGGGATCCACCCATGGTCCATGGACCATGGGATTATATAAGTAGGTGTGTCTTAGAGAGTCCAAGGATATTTTGATGATGATGGAGGTAATGGGTCGAGAGAAAATAGTGTAGGGAAGTGAGCCATAGAGGAATGAAAGGCTCAATAGCTGGGTGCGTAGAGGCCTAGAGTAGCTTTCGCAGCTGAGTGTGCGGACCCTTGCAGCTGAGTCTTGAGTCTGTAAGACCATATTGAAGATCAAGAAAGAATATTGTTGAAGAATTCCTGCGTTTATCTGTTTACTTATTTTTAATTATGATTGTGCTATATACTATGATTTAATAATCTCTTTATGAAATATTGATCTATTGATGCACAACTCTATGGGATAAGCCTTAATAACTGTATGCAATGCATGTTAAGTACTTTAGTGAAGATTATAATACATTATGCTATGTTTATTAAATTCTTAAGTAGATCTGCGCGAGCTGAGATCTAAGGTTATTTTCTGATGTGCGTAAGTGGATGATTCAACTCTTAAGGTTCCACAAATACCTATCGTAGGCCTTCACGAGGGTCTCAAGGCCATTTAAAGAAAGTTGTAATATCTAGCCCTAGGCGCTTATAGATCCGCACGAAGGTAGATTTAGGTAAATAAAAGACATCGCACTGATCTATGAATGTGGAAACTTGATTCTAGAATCCCCCCATACTGGTTCGGGTGAGACTTCAGGCTGCGCTATGTGGGTTGATGCCAAAAGGGCTAGTAGTGTAGGGTTTTGTTTGACACAATTAACTCTAAACCTTGGTCAAGACCCACTAAGCCAACATGTATGAAGAAGTGTCTGCTTATAGGGATTTTGATTATGAGCTAAAGATCCCAAGTAAATTGTTAGATGAATGAAACACTATATCCAAGAGTGAAACATGAAGCCACAACTTGCTTCTTCGAAGAATGATCTATATCTTATGCACTACAAGAGAATCCAAAGAAAGACTCCAAGAATCCAAGCCCTTAGCTTAAGTTAACTGAGAGAATCAACTCCTTAAATGTTGTGATAACTACGTGAGAGAATATCACAGGTGAATTCATGTGTCCAAATGACATTACAATATACTTGAAACAACCCCATTATGTCACAAATGTTGTTTTACTCCTATCCTCTGGTGCGATATTGATCTGATGGTACCTCGAAAACCCATCACTGAATGAATAGGCCTCCTACCCTTCAACGTTGTCCAATACTTCATCTATAAACAACATCACGAATGGTTCATGGATGCAGGCATCATTAAGCTTCCTTAGATACATGCAAATCCTTATTTCTCCCTTCTGTTTCTTCTCCTGAACCACCATCGAGCTCACCCAACCATATTCTTCCACAGGTTCGATGATGCCTGCTTCTAGCATCTTATCCAACTCCAAGAAAACCTTTTCCTTGTATTTGCGATTAAGGCAATATGACCTCTCCTTAATAGGCTTCATGTTTAGTTTCAAAATGATTTTCATCACACCCAAGTTTCCCATTATGCCCTTCAGGTCCGAAAGCTTAGTAGGAAAAAGATCCTGGTACTCGCAAAGTAACTTAGCAACTTTATACACTGCGGCATCAACCCAGTAATCCACAATCTTCGCAAATTTTGGCTCTACTTCAGTATCAATGTTCACATGCTTGGTTTTCAAAAATGCGATGATGTCTGGGTTTTCTATTTGCGGACCTTCGACCTTGTGATGGCCTTCTGCCACTCGAATATTAATATTTATTGGATATTCATCCTCCCCATCGGCGGTTACATTATAACATTTCAGCGCATGTCACAACAGGGTGCTCCAATCTGGTTGAACCCATTCTAATGGTTCTTGCGATATTCTAAAAATCACTACCTTAACCTCCTAGAGAGCTTCATCAATGCTCTTGAACCCATCCTCAAAATTGAAGGTCATTAAGAATCCTTCCCTTAATATATTCCACTTTGCGGTTCCATGGCAGAGCTCTATTTCTAGATACCAATTCATAGGGATTGTATCCAAAGTATGACAGAATGAGTGCACCCACTCCCACTGTGGTTCCATTCCATAAGCTTCAATCCACTTCGCTAGATGATCAAGTGGATTATTTCTCCCATCGTATTTCTAAGTCAGTGGAATTTTAGGATGACCAAATCATAAGCTCATCATCCTTCTGTAGTCTCGCCATCCCTCAAAGATATCCTTGTGAGTACCCCAGCATCGTGCAGGGATAGCGCAAAATGCCAAATTCAGTGCTTGGAAGTGATGATGCTTAGGGACTTCTCTTTCAAAATCATCCAAAAACTTATCTACTTCAGTTAAACCATCATAATAGGGTAAATTTCTTACCTCCAATTTTTGTAGTGTTTTCTTCTCAGTGATGTACGAAAAGAACCCACTTAAGATTGTGGATGAAAAACAATATCAACAATATAAATGCCTGCTAAACATTGTAGATCTGCAACTATTGATAGAAACCAAACATGCCAAAATTATGATCTATGCTACGATCATAGTTAAACAATGAAATAAAGAGTAATAACCCCAATTATCCAATGGAAACCAGATATGTAAATAATAATTTTATAATAACACTCATGAAGAGAATAGATAAATGTTACCATTCCCCCTCTATGGGATGGGTTCTTGGCTATCCTCAAACGTCTTCTGCTTCTGTAGAGTCTATCTCCTCTATAATGCATAAACCCAAAAAAATATGGTGTGTGACAATGAAAATAATCAGAGTTATAACAGTGAGTGTAACGATGAAAATAATCAAAAATGAATAATGAATGGAAAACCCTTCTATTTATAACAAAATATTGAGTTATCCTCGAATAATGAGCAATAATAAAATATTATTGATCCCATTCTTGGAATAACCACTTGGAATATTTTATTATATTTTTTTAGGAGGGAAAAAGTATTTGAACTTTTATTGAGAAATAATAAATAAATAAATGATTTATTTATCATCTCAAGGAATCAGTTAAGGAATAATAAACAAATAAGGATTTATTTAATTATTCCTAATGGATTTAGTCAAATTTTACAAAGAAAAATAATTAATTAGTGATTAATTAATTATTCTTAGAGAAAAATAAGATAAATAATTATTTATCTATTTATTTTTCATGATTGTGTCAAATTTAACAATGAATAATAATAAAATAATGGTTTAATTAATTATTCCTATAAGAAAATCAAATAAATAATGATTTATTTAATTATTTTTCATGGGTTTGACTATAAATTACTTTAAAAAGGTGGTTTATTTAGTAATTTCTCACAATGAAAGCAATTTTACTATGGTAAAATTGGCTTTACATGGTATACTTCAATCCATCTAGTAAATTAGGCCAGATGATCATTTTTTTGGTGACAACAAATTGCCCCCCAAAGAGCAAAAAATATGACCAAAGCACGTTGTAAAGACACAATCACTTAGACAACACATGGGAGTCAAGGAGAGAGAGAGAGAGAGAGACTAATGAAGTTGAGTCTGAGAGAGGATAGTGACAGAGGGGGCGAGACTAATGCAAGTCTCCTTTTATGTTGTGGTACCAGACCCTAATGAGGTTGGGGAGGCATACCCACACCGGCCAAGATAACTTAGTACAAAAATAATGGTTCGCCCAGAAATATGAAACTGAGCAATAAAGTACATGTTGAGTGGTACATGAGCCAGGATTGAATACAATAATATTTGAGTACATGAGATACAAAGCCCCTTCCCTCAAAAAATGTGTGGGAGGGAGGGTAGAACAACCAGAGAAGCCCTATTGAACAAGGAAGGGATCTGCAAAATTGAATGGATCATCTGGAGGAGATATGCATGCAACAGCCACTTCGATCGATAAGAACCAAACACATCAAATCTACGGAACTCCATATGAGGTTGTAGCATAATAGGTATACATCCATGCATGTGGGGGGCTACCTAAAGGGCCATCCCCTCATGAGGTTTGAAACACCTCACACACGCCCGGGTATCACTCATACAATCTGCTGCATCACTAGACCATCAAGTGTATGGATCGTGAACATGAAACAACCAAGTCAAAGGGAAATAATGAGACACTTTGCTCTATCCAAGGCTATGAACAAGAATGGAAGCTAGAACGGAGATACACTACCCTCTAGGTCATTCTTCTGGAATAAATGAGCCGATGTCGACAGAATAGGGCCTGTGATAGATGAGGCAATGAGGATCCCCAACTAATGCACGAGGGAAAATAGTAATGTGATTGATGGACTGACACTAGGGATAATGGGAATATGGGACTGACGGAAAAACAGACAAATTCTCTTGTTAGAGCATAAAGTGCATGGTTGACTTGGCAGCGACTAACTCAACTCTGGAGGGGATGGGGATAGTATGATTAGAGGCCAAAATGGGCAACACGGGATGAATTGTATGAAAATATGGATGGAATACTATGACATGATATGATGGGACATGAAATAGACTCCAAGAATGCAAGGCTGACTCATCGTGAATGCTCTGAACAAGGGTGACTCAATGATGCTACCACACAGATGAGGCTCAGTGGTACCATGAGAACATGAGTAAATGATGGTTACTCATGATGAAAATTGACATATGGTATGACAAGTATTAAGAGGAGGTGGACCACAAAGTAAAATTGTCGCTTTATGATGAAATTTGATTTTAAGAGGTGATGAAGTGAAATTTGATGAAAAAATGTTTTCCTGGTGAAGTGACAAATCATCAAATGAAGTGGTGCAACCTACTTAAATGCATGAGAGAAATAAATACACACAAATCAATGGGAAATTTTATGGATAAAAGTTCTTGAGGTATAGTGCATCACGAGGATTGGGAAGGAGTTGGCCTTTGAAATCCTCTAGGAGATATGACCCCTTACATAAGTCCTTACGACTGATGTAAGGTCCTAGCCATAATGATTTGAACTTCCCATGCCCGAGTGTATCATGGTCCTGGTCATACACCAGAACAAGATCACCTTCGTGAAAGGCACGAGTGTTGGATTTTTGGTCATGTTGAGCTTTGGTGCACCTTTTTCCTGCTTCAATGGTTTGAAAAGCAACATGACGGTCTTCAGAGGTGTGTTCTAGCATGACAAGTCGTTGTTCTAACGGTTTGGTGTCGGGGAGAAGTTTGATAGCTAAGTGGAGGGAAGGGATCTCACACTCGATTAAAAATATTGCCTCCTCGCCAAAGACAATGTGGATAGGAGTAAACCCAGAGGCGGTTTTAACAGAAGTTCTATAAGCCCACAAATCTGGGAAGAGGATAAGGTGCTAGTTGGTCTTGTGCTTATTCACTGTCCACTGAAGCATCACCTTGAGAATCTTCTTGACTGCTTCAACTTGTCCATTACCTTGGGGGTAATAAGACGGGGAATACTAGTGTTGGAAACCCAAAAGTTAGGATAGTTCATGCCATACCTCATCTTCAAAATGTCAGCCATGGTTAGAGACCGATTGCTTCAAAACCCCAAATCGAGTGATAACATAGTTAAAGAAGAAAAGGGTTGTGGTAGCTGTTGCGTTATTGAGCTTTAGCATGGCCTCAGCCCATTTGGTAAAATACTCAACCACCACGATAATATACTTATGGTTATTAACAAAGGGTGGTTGACACTCCATAAAGTCAATGGCCCATTTATAGAAAGAACCGGTAGCGATGACATGATAGAGGGGAGCCACCGAGGCTCTTGCCTTTGGGGAAAAATGTTGACAATTGGGGTAGTTTTTGAGTGGCTCAATGCAATCACTGAAGAGAGAAGGCCAAAAGTAATTGGTTCCCATGACTTTCTAGGTAGTGGTCATATCGAAGAGGTGACCACCACAAGCGCCACTGTGACAGGCGTTTAGCACTTGCTTTGCTTTAGGATGGGTGAGACAATAATGAAGGATAGAATCTAGATTGTGATGATAAAGGTCATCACTGATGAGGAGGTAGTGAGTGGGTTGGTATCAAATCCATTGTTGATCATCACATGTAAGATGGGTGGCAAACTTTTGGGTTCGCAAATAAGTGATAATATCTCCATACCACGGATCATCTGAAGTGATGACACAAAAGTGTTCATGTGGGAGCTTATCATTAACCAGTGGATCAGATGCACCAACGAGTAATTCAAAAATGAGTTCATCTAGGGCCAAACCTTTCTTACTCTTAGGTGTAACAAACTCGAGATTAAATTCTTGGAGGATAATGATCCAACATGCATACTTCCCATTGATGATCTGTGGAATCAATAGGAAGGTCATGGCGTTGGAGTTTCTTACAACCCTGGTGGTATGCAAGAGGATATTGTTGGGCACGGGATCCCCCAAGGGAAGTTTTGGGGCTTAGAGCCCAGACTTTGGTCAAAGATTGTAATTCTAATGTAAAGACTCCACATTTTGTGGGTATGGAGTCTGTAGTTTGTTAAAGAGTCATAGGTTTGTCTACCCTCAATTTTGTTATCGTAATGTCAACTGTAGAGATCTACCCATGGTCCACGGACCATGGGATTGTATCAATAGAGCAAGGCTCTAAGTAGTTAAGACATCACAAAATATCTAAGGAAGAATGATGTATGCGAGATAGATCTGAAGCGTAAAGTCTAGTTTTGGGTCGTAGAGTAGGAGAAGGCTCTGCAGTTGAGTGTGTAGAGGCCTAGTAGTCTGCAGCTGTGTCCATAGACCCCTGCAGCTAAGTGCGCAGGGTGAGTCGAGTCTGTAACAGTTGGAAGTATTAATAAAGAGAAGTTTCATATCAGTTTTGTGTATTTATTTCCTTTTTTATGCATCTGTTACATTGGATATAAATGTACTTTTAATGCTTATATGATGTGTGAATGTGTATAATTGTGTGGATTAAGTGAACACAAGATAGAATATATGTTTACACAAAGTTAACTAAGATATGTTAAGAAGATAAGTAAGATATTCAGTCTAGGTCAGGAAATAGCACAGATCGTTGAACAAGCACCACGAAAGGACTTTAGCTCTTGGTTAGGGATGCGCGAAAGATGATTGTGACACTTCACGAACATATTGAAGGTTAGAACAATGCGTGAAGAGACCTGCGTGAAGGTAGGCATAGTTGGACTAAACCAACATCACAAACATCTCAAGGGTGCCTAAACTTGGTTCTAGCATCTCCCTATACTGCTTCAGGTGAGACTTCAGTCCGCACTCCGTAGAATAATGCCGAAAGGGCTAGTAGTGTAGGGATTTTTTTGGCTAAATAACTCTGAACATGGGTCAGGCCCCTATAAGCCAACAAATGGTTCCATTGCCCGGTCTAAAATCTGCATAGAGATGTCTGATGTAATATCATTTTTATCTAGTTAAGAAATAAATTGAAGGTTGGTTGGACAGAAGAATTCATGAGTTCGTAGCGAAGGAGAACAGAAACCCATGATTGTCAAAAGAAGAGTGGCTAGACAACTACCTGTATACGAAGATCCACGAAATCTTTTTCGCATCCTTTCCTACTGAGCTATATGAGTGGATCACAAAGTTAGCATACAACCAAGGAAGGTGGAAGCTTGATGGTATTATTGTGTGGACCCTAGAACTAGTGCAGATATTACAAGCATCAGAAGATAAGATCGCGCACGCTATCAACCATTGGTTCGATCGGATTATAGGAGGATTTGTGACTGAGTTCGCGGTTCACACCTCAGTCAGCTACAGTGAGGCAGAGCGACACTTTCTCAAAGGGCCATGAGGTAAGTACGTAAGCTCTTTGAATACTTGGATTAAAATGCAATTGTGTGAAAAGAGGGTTATGCAATTACCTTGATGTTCGAGGATACGCAAAGTGGAAAATATTACAGGAACAAAGGAAATAAGGGATCAGAAAATAGCCCCTTGATTTCACATCCGCGAGGGGACGAGAAAGAGCTCGTGAAGGTCTCACTATGGAGTGCTATTCATCTGATAAGACAAGGAACTCCGCAAATACCACCTCCACCCACACTGCCACTAGCTTCACCACCATCACCACCATCTTCACTCGTACCAACCCCACCAACACCGTGGTTTAGTCTGGCAAGCACAATGAAGTTGCATGTGTTCAAAGTTTTGGGAAATGAGGATCTAAACCAATTCTGGTTCGTTGTAAGGGATGTATGGGAAGTGCAACGAGTTACTGATGACCATATAAAGAAGGTGATATTGGTTAGTGCTATGCAGGATTGCATGCTCACTTGGTATATTAAGTACTCCAATGATAATCCAAATATGGGAATCGCAGATATCCAAACAATGCTAAATACAAAATTTAGCTAGCCTAAGTCTGAAGCGCAGTCGATCGTGCGGTTTAAAGAGATCATAATGCTACCAGGTGAGACTCCTTGGGAGCTGGATCAGAGGCTAAAATTTATGATCCACGAGGCCAATATGAATCTGACAGATGGACAACATCGCGAGTGGTTTGTAGTTTCACTACTGCCACATTTTAGGAGTGCATTATCGCAGCAGAAGATAACGACTCAGGCATAGGCCTTAGAGATTTCTATGAGGCTACATGACACCCCGATGCAGGATCCTAATGTAGGAGTTCAGCAGATCCATGTGTAACTAAATATTTTATGCCTTGAGATGCAGAGTCTGAAACAAGATAATACAGTTCAAACAGAAGTGTGTGAATAGGTATGGTGCATGAAATGCAAGGGTCAGGGTCATGTCAATGACCACTTCCCATTTTTCACAAATTACGTCACAGGAGGAGGACCGATGCCTTTAAGGCCAGAAGTGCAAGTAGGAAATAGCACGATGCTTGCTTTGTGGTGTGTGATTTGTCAAATAGTAGGAAAACATGCCACGAACAATTGTCACTTGCTATAGAAGTATACACAAAATTTGCAACAATTGTTCTGCAACTTTTCTAGGTCAGTGGGACATGACGAGCGAACTTGGAGAAGCTATGAGTTGATGATTGATAGAACTCCCACCTATAGAGTTCAGGCTGAAACGTGGCCCCTTGAATAGAATGTAGAAATGGAACAGATAGGATTACAGGGGCGCAGACAAGGCCGAGGTGAAGGAGGACTTGGTAAAGGTCGCAGATAGTTGATTTTCTACAATTGCAGATGGCCATGACATTATGCCTGTGATTGCATGATTCCAGCGTGCTCATCGTGTTTTTATTGCACATTATTTGATCATGAGAAAGAAGATTGTCCTATGCTAACAGCTAGGATACACGACAAAGGAGCACTACCACCTCCCCCAACTCAGAACCTGCAGATGATGAGGTCTGAGCTACGCGAGGAAGACCTGAATGTGAACATTGTTCTCCGAAGTTAAGTCACGAAGAGATATTACGAAGGAAAATAGACAGAAGATAGTACTTGGGTTTGAAAAGCTCTAGCAAAAGAAGCAGAATTTGATTTGGAGTGCACTTTGGAAACATTCATGGAAGCTAAGAAGATCTTTGCTGATGCCTCCACTTCAGGAAGCAAAGATAAACTGAAGCCGAAAATGGACCCATCTATGCTCACGATGTTCCTGGAAACCTATATGAAGTTACTACACAATAGTAAGGTTGTAAAAGGGTTACAAGAACTTATCAATAGATGCGCTGGGAGCACGCTAGGAGAACTGCATGCAGTCCGCAAGATTGGAAAGCATAAGACAAGAATGGGACGAGAAATGAGATTAACCGCACAAATCGAAGAATATGAAATGGATCAAGTCATCCTGGATTTGGGATCGGATGGGAATGTTCTACCAAAATAGACATGTGAGAAAATGGGAAGAACTACGTTACAATGGTCTCCAATGTAGGTTTTAACCCCATACAGAAATTACCTGCATACGAATTCTAAATCATAGGAAAAGTAAAAATGCAGGAGCATAACACATAAAACACATATACATAGAGATTTCCCACTGGATCCCAAAACTGGGACTACCAGCTTAATTTTTCATTATGTTCCTTTCAATGTTACAATAAATATTTATACATGTTGAAGCATCCAATACCATGGACCGAAAACCATCGCATCCAAAACCATAGGTAGGTTCGCCCAACCTAATATAGGGTCCAAAAAAAAGTTTCCCTGGGTGCTGCTGTTATAGACATTTTTGGGCACTTCAACCCCAATAATAAATGTCCATAAATTGAGGGCTCCTAATTCCCTAAAAGTGTTGCTTCACTACCTAAAGGAACAAGGTCAGCTGATTACATCATCCCCCAGAAGTTCTCCACTGAAAATTGCTCATAAATGGTCAAAACTGGACCATACTGAAAACCCAGTGCAGAGGGTGCGATGCATACTAAATGGCTCCTCTGTAGGGTGCGATGGTCGGGAATGGACAAATGGCAGGGACAAAATGCGAGGTGGCAGATCATGGAATATTCCAGAAGCTTCCCCTCTCACACTTGCCTCTCTGTTTTCGACCAGGGATGAGTAAGATATCATTCTCCAAGCGGAAGCAGGAACTATCAGAGAGAGGACACTAATCAAGACCCCAGAAGATGACTCACCTCCCTACAATCATCTATATATGGATCCCTCATCACAGAGATCATAGGCTAGAATTTTGTATCTTATAGAGAAGTGTTGTTGGTTTTCTGGTGTACATTTATAGTGTTGGGTGATCTAAGCTTTACTTGAGGTGAAGAAGGGCTTTCTAGCTGGAGGATGACGCTGGGTCAGAACATATGGTTGTAATCCTCTTGCTACTTTTTATCTAAATAAAGCTATTCAATTTTTCCTCCATATTCTTTTATGTTTACTTATATATGTATTTGTATGGTTAACACACATCTGGTCCTGTGTTATTTATGAATATAGATCTTTGTTCTTCAATAGTAGTATGTTGCTGTGATTCCATAGGTTCTCTTTGAAGCTGGGTAGACGAAGAAGAAGCGGCAAAGCTCTATCAGGAAGGAGAGGAAATCAAGCGCAAGACTAAGGTTAGTCTCCTTGGTTCGCCTCTTGTCTATTTTCATAAAGGAAAATGAAAGTAGACTTTACTTGTTTGTTTCTAAGATAGCTACCAGTCTTAGTGGGAATAGCAACATCCGAGTGGACACTATTCCCGATAACAAAATGGCGACTCCACTGGGGAGCGGCTAGATTGTTTGTTAGCCTATATATCTTTGTTTCTTTTATAAACTTATAGATGGAGCCTGAAGCCAAGCCAGCTAGCCTTCAATTAAACAATCGATCTGCAAATAGTCTAATTGCCCTAAGTGGTGGCTCTAGTAACCTCTTTAGATCACCCTTATTCTGGAGTTTTGCTGCCTATGGCCAGTCTATTTCTGTGAAAGCCCCCTTTTCTTACATTATTCCGCCTCCTTACTGCAAAGAACTGTAAGTGTTTTTATGTATTGTGCGCCATTTTCAGTTCTCTTTTGCAAAAAAGTAGCATAGTCGAACTGTCGTTTCTTGATCTGAAAGTGTCGTAGTTGTTGTTTTCAGTTTTAGAAGAAAATCCCATTGTTCTTGATAGTCGATTATACAGTTACTATTGCATATGATTTGAAGTAGTAGTTTTTAAAGTGTTGAAAAGCAATTTTCATTTTGAAATCGCAAAGTGTCTCTCTTACCTTCACTTCATTTTGAAAAGAAATATTTTGAGTATTGTCGCTTTGAAAATAATTCAGATTTGCACATATCTTTCTTATCATCATTCATACATTAAGAAGGATGAAAACAAATACATGCATGTACATTTTCATTTTGACTGCTTGGTTTGATTTAGGACAGTGCATTTAGCGTGTGCTCTGTGCTCTTTGCTGAAAGATTCTTTCTTTCCTTAGTAGCTAGGATTTTCATTGTCAAAAGAAGATTAAACATTTGTTTATCATCTTAGACTACATTTTAGGAATTGTATACACATCACGCAGTGAACCTAAAAGGAAATTTTTTAAGCAAGATCAACTTAAAATCAATTTAATGAATCTAACAACGCTTTGGAACCTAATGCACAACATCTAGAGGTCTAGGCTAGAGACTATTCCGACGTCGTAAAACCTGGTAATTGTTGCTTTCATTGTTGGTTGGGTGATTCCTCCACTTTGAGACAACAAGTGCTAGTATGGACTTGTGCTCCCACTTACCATCGAGTATTTTTTAGGAGACCACAATAGGCTGCATCCTTTATCCTTAGGAAGCCGTGTCTGCTGCCTTATCGATCCCAATGCACTGAACATAGCATTCGGGAAGATTGATTGCCGTACCGTAAAAAGTATTCTGCAATTTTGTGATTGGTTTGGTAATCCCCTTTGCCTAGATCTCCAAAGAAGTCCATTTTTCTCCTTTTCAGACTCCTTAAAGGAAAAGGTCCTCTGAGCACTTGTCACTCCAGGCTCAATAAAAATCGAAGGCGACTAGAGTCATCTTTTGTTTTTTCTCAACTCTTTAAAATTGAAAAAACAAGTTGTGTCAAAGCGTTTAAAATTTATTTTAATAGGAATAACATCACAAATTCCCTCGTTGGTCTTTAGGTTGAGAAAATGGAGTCTACCAACCAAGGATTTCTGCTTGGTGGAAATCCTAGTCCTTTCTCCTCTTGGGGAGATGTTGGTGCACCCCATGGCCACTTTGTCACTTCCAGGGTTGACAATTGGTTTGCCTGTCTGGCTCTTCGCTACCTCTGTCGTTCAGAATCCCATAATTCCTGAACAGTCAAGTCAGTAACTAGATGACACTAGAGTTTCCTCCCAACCTTCTACTTCCTCTGATTCTCCCTCTCCTCCTTCCTCTTCACTTGATAAAGCCGATAAAGCTAAAAGAAAGTAACTGAGAGGAAGAAGAAGCAAAAAGAGAAAAAGGAACCAAAATCGAAAGGGGGCAACCAAGTGTCATCTAGCGAACATCCACACACATCACCATTGAAACCTAAATCTCCTTGTGTCATTTGCAATGGAGACCACTTTCACCGAGATTTTCCCTACATCCCTCGGATCTTAAGGAACTGGTCTCCTCGTTTGCACAATCTGGTGGCGTCAACCATTAATGATCATGTTGAATGCACACCATCAACCAGTGAAAGCGAAGAACCTAGACAGAAAAGGAATCCCAGATTTCCTTGTAAATTGTGTGAAGGCAATCACGTCGTCCACCATTGTCCCTTCCTTGACGAGGCTAAAAGAGTTTTGGATGACCATCCTACTTCACCGCTACGGCTTCCGCCTGGATATAAAAACTCTTGCCAAGTCCTCCATTGGTTGAAAATCTGGCTGGCCCATCATTATGGTTAGCCCAAGCATCTATCATTGAAAATGAACCCTCTGAATCCATACCAGATGAAAGTCAAAAGGTCGAGATGGCAGTTGACCCAGTCTTGCCTTCAGAGTGTTCATCTTTGAATGATACCGTCACTAAAGAGAAAGAGAACGACGCCGTTCAAATTATTTTCATGAACACAGACTCCGATGAACTTGGGGGTAGTCCACCTATTCCTGTATCGCCGGAAGAAAGTTCATTAGAGTCATATCCAGCTGTCTATTCGGTCCCACCACCAAGCAACTTAATCGTTTCCTTCGACTAGAATCTACTAGGCAGACCCCGTTTACCAGCTAGTGTACCATTCTGAATCATTGTACAAGCTTACAGAATGGTCATAGCTGGTACCATCATCGATGAAGGGGATTCTGTGAGTATCCTTTCCTCAACTGCTTGGAAAGCGCTTGGTTCGCCATCGCTTTTGCCTGAAATGAAAAATATGACAGGCTTCGACAAGGGAACCAGTCGACCTTTAGGGATCCTTCCAAATGTGCCCATTACTTTGAGAAGGAAAACTGTTCACATGAATGTGATGGTAGTTCAAGGACCCTTGGATTATAATCTGCTCCTTGGACGCGACTATATTTATTGCATGGGAGCCATCGTCTCCTCACTCTTTAGAGTAATGTGTTTT